>CAUYQG010246884.1:0-27936 GCA_963574415.1 Tarsius wallacei | reverse complement strand
ATTATGCAGATACCCTTGTTGATGAGGTATGCCCCTCCCTCCCCTGACAGTTTCCCTCAACTGCCAATCCCACCCCTCCTCTCCTGACAGTTTCTCACTACTGCCAATCTCTTTCTTACGGTTGTATGATAATTGTTCAAGGTCCACTTATGAGTAAGAATACATGGTACTGTGTTCTTTGTTTCTGTGGTAGGTCACTGAGTATGATCGATTCTAAATGCTTCCAAGTTGCTGCAAAGACCATGTTTGTCCTTTTTTATGGCTGCATAATTTTCCATTATGTATATGTAACACATTTTTTTAATAGAGTCCAGCTTCGATGGGCAACATGGTTGGTTCCATGTTCCTGCTATTGTGAATAGAGCTGCAACAAACATATGTGTGCAGGTATCATTTTGTAGAATGATTTGAGTTCCTCTGGGTATATTCCCAATAGGGGAATTGCTGGGTCATATGGAAGGTCAATTTCTAGTTCTTTCAGAAATCACCACACTATCTTCCAAAAAGGTTGCACTAGTTTGCATTCCCACCTACTCTGGGACTTCCTTTTTCCACCATTCTAGAATTTTTCTCATCATGTATTTATTTCTCTCTTCTTCTCTCCAGCCTGAACTTCATATATTCTTTCCTGTATCCTTTCATACTCAAGGGAGAAGTCATTTTAAAAACATGCAATATCTTTAGTTAACCCTCATTCTTGATAGTTGATTGTAAATCTAATTTGAATACAGTTTTCTGAGTTTTGAAAGCATTGGTAACTTGCAGTTTCTAGCATTACTGTCTGGAAGTATTATGCCTTTATAATTATTGATTTTGTAATTTTATAAGGGATAAACTTGCTTTATAATTTTAGAAACTTTTTGTAAAGTTAATTTTCCACTCTACTGAAATTTCAGATGATTGTGCTTTCATGTGATTCTCATATTTATTACTTTGGAGAAACTTTCTTGTATTATTACATATATATTTGCAGTTATTTCTTTTTAGAAAGTTTGATGTTAAACTTGCTGGGTTAATGCTTTAATTTTCTTAACAATTATTTCTCCTTCCATTTGTCTCTTGGTTTTGTTTTCTGAGAAATTCTTCAGTTTGATTTTCATGTCTCTATTAAATTTTAGTTATAAAACCTTTTTTTCCTTCTGAATGTTTTATGTTTTCTAAGTTTTTTGAAAATGTAAAATCCTTTTCCTATGGATAAACGCAAATAATCTTTCATCTCTCTGACTATATTAATTATATTTTTTATCCTAGTCTCTGCATTGTAATTTTTTCTTCTGAATTATTCTTCTTATCTGACTGTTATAGCCTTTGTCTTAAATATTAGACATTTTACTCGAATATCTGGAAATCTTTTGCTGCCCATTCATATATATGAGTGAATTACTAAATAGTTCATAGGACACTTGTGTGAGAGGCTTGTAGCAGGGTGAGTCACAATGCAGGCTACAGGCAAAAAACAAATCTTTCCTCTAATCTCTTTAATTCCTCTAGAGAAGATCCTCCAGCCTCTTTCATTGGGGATTGTGATATTGCATAAGTCAGTCACAAGAAGTGGGCAGAACTGGTCATTCAGTTGTTCTTTAAATAGACTTCTAACAACCCTCCCTCTACCCTATTTTAGCCCTATCATTTTCTTTTCTTTCAGAGATATTTGCTTCCTAAGTGTCATGAACTTGCTTGCCAATGCTTGGATTTTTACATTTCTCTGCTTTCCTATACTTGTTGCCATTGTCCCAATTTCGTTGACATCTGGCACCTATTAAAGCAACTTCCCTTGTTATTTTTGTTTATATTTCCAATATTCCTTTTAGTGGGTTTTTGAATGAACCCACATATGTTTATAGACAGCTATAAACATATGTGTTCTGGCTACCTTGTTCAACTGTAAGTCCAGAGAAACTATCTGTAAGTCACAGATGCAGAATTGAATAAATGTGTTTCCACTTATGTTTGCATGAACTCAAAAACTGAGGCTATAATCCTTGCACAACTTTTAGTGATTACTTTGCTTGCCTCCAGAATGCAACATAAGTGTGATTTTAAAAACTGGCCTTAGATATAGGCATTTCAAGTGTTTCTCACTTGGTTCACTCCAGGTGGGAAATTTTTACTGCCTTAATAGAAATAAGAACTTAACTCCTGTTTCCTTACTAGACTAAAAATTCAAATGGGATAGGCATGTCCAGTATAAGGGCAGAAAGCCTACCCCTTCCACCTTCACTCCTGGATTTCAAAGTTTCCTAATTCAAATCACATGGCAGCTTGAAAAACTGTCAAAAATTATCCACCTTGATCTCAGCAGTTAGGGCTTGGAGGCTGGAGATGGGGAATCAGAGAGCAGAATTATACAGCAGAACTAAGGGAGGGTTTAGAAAAATAAGCCATACTTATACTGTAGAACTTGGCTGGTTCCAGGACCCACCTGGGAAACACTGCCCTAGATAATCTCCCATTCCTTCTTTATTCTCCCATCGAACCTACCTTCATCAGCAAATTTGATACATTCACACTTCAGCACATTTGAAACACAAATGTATATAGCTACTGGCTGGTTGGCAATTAAGCTGTTTATGGAAGCCTCCTTCACTAGACTGTGAGCTCTCTGAGGCCATGCGCTATGTTTAATTTATTGTTGTATCCCTAATGCCTAAGGCAGTGATTGAACAGTTTAGCACACTCAATGTTTGTGGCATGAATGAAAAAAATGAATATATTTTCTTCAATTCTATGCCTACTTCTGAATATTAAAATCAGGCAAAAGAGATGAGATATGAACAAAACGATCCGCCATCATTGTGATGTTTGTGAAGTTGAATTTCTTTCTAGGAGGCAGTATTTTCAGATTCCTCTTTCAGTGTCAGGTTTTCATTTCAATTGCTAGATGTATAATTAACTAAAGCAATCACACGTTGATTATTACTTTATTTTTTTAATCAGGTCAACTTCTTGAATATGAATTATGAATCCTGATTTTAACTTCAGGGAGCTTTGAGAACTTAATGATTAGTTGTTCCCCCTGCTTCACCTAAAGTCACTTATTGTTGGACTATACAGTATGAAATTTGGGGCCCAAGGAGCTAGATGCAAGATTCAGTTTTGTTGTTTACTAACTCAATGATTTTGAGCAAAATAGTTAATTTTGCTCGTGATCCAAATGGTGGTATCTTCCATGGCTACAACAATACAGGACTTCCATAGAGATTAGGCGAGAAAGCACATTTGAACTCAAATGTGATAAACAAATTTTGATTAATGATGGAATAATAATATACACATACCATATATATGGAATTGTCAGTACAGAAATAAGTGATAATCCTGTATCTAAAAAAACATGATGTTTACATTTTGGGAAATTTTTCATTTTTAAGTTCCAACTGTTTCCTTTGAGGAAACACCTGTTTCTAGAGGATGTGGTAGGCAGAAGATGATGCTTTTATGTAACTCTTATAAGTTTTGATAGAATTGTCATTACAAAACTGCACCTAATAAGCATCAAATGCTTTATACCTCCTGGAAGAAGTAGGTTGAATACAGAGAAGGGGTTGGGTTTTAGATACTTAATATTTGTGAATGAAAATAGTGGATTTCTTTCATCCACAATTAACATTCACTGTTAATACTTTAGGGCAGAATTTAACTAAGCAGATTAATAATAAAATTGAATTGAAAATGGGAGACTTGTAACCTATTGTTTAGGAAATTTGTTTTA
Organism: Tarsius wallacei; assembly: GCA_963574415.1. Taxonomy (NCBI): domain Eukaryota; kingdom Metazoa; phylum Chordata; class Mammalia; order Primates; family Tarsiidae; genus Tarsius; species Tarsius wallacei. Next base: position 24,224 of record CAUYQG010246884.1, on the reverse strand, counting down.
AAATCTGTTTGATAATCCCTAGCCAGATTGATGTAAGGATATATGCTTGCATAAACAGAAAATTCTATTTTGTCTTTATTCCTTAAGTTATAAGAATAACTTATTAATACATTATCAAAATTAAATATTCAAATAACATAAAAGCATAGAGAATCAAATGTGAAAATTCTTCTTAGCTTCTTCTCCCCATTCCCCTTCCCAGAGATAATCACTGAATCTTTTTAATATTCCAATTTTTTCAATGGATTAACGTACACACATATGTTCTTATGTCTTATCCATTAGACATTTGCATTTCGAAGTAAAGAAAGTTTGCTCTAAGCTATCTTTTTTTTTTTCAGTAAAAGGAACTCAGGTTGTTAAGTCAGATCATCTTAAATTCAAATGACTGTTTTGCCACTTAGCTCTGTGACCTTTAGCATATTTCTTAAATTTTCTAATCTCTCAGTTTATTCACTTGTGAAATCAAAGTAAAAACACTTACTGTGCAGAGTTATTGTGAAGAGTAAATTACATGGGATTCACAGGTTGTTGAAATGAAAAAATTAAATGAAACATCACATATTATGTAACTACCAGAATAACGACAGAAATAATATATTAGTTCTCATCTTTCCTTTCCTTGCTCCTTTCTTTCTCTTTGTCCTCATCAGTTTTCTTTTCCTTCTTCATTCATTATGATTGTGTTACGAATGGATCACTGTCTCTTTGAGGAAAAAGGTTGAGTCTATAGTATTAAAGATGATCGTGGCGGAGTAGAGAGGGAAAGCTCCAGTCTCCAAACTCATAGAAAGTTGGAATCAGGTAGATGTAAATAGTATATTCTGTAGTCCATTCATTGCCTTCTCCCTCCCTCCATTCCTCCATCTCTCTCTGCCTTCCTCCCTTCTTCTCTCCCTTCCTCCCTCCCTTCCTTCTTGTTGAGAAATGAGTTGTTTAAATGAGATGCAACCGGGCCTGCTGGTAGAGTGTGAGGGCTGAGGACAGAGTAGCGACTAGTTGCTTAGCCTCCTCTATTATTCTGAAGAATCTGAGGTGCCTCCCTCAAACCGGATATTAATCTGAAATATGACCCATCTCATCTAAATCCTCTCATGTGTCAGATGAGGAATGTATTTTGAAGTGTTTCATTTCAGAGTCAGACAGTCATCAAAATGTAGGGCAATTAGCCTGATTGGAAATTATCACCTTTGACTTTCAACTTAAATATACCACACCTTGAAAAGTGGTTAAGTAATTGCTGGGTCTGCAGGTATTCATGGTCTCTGGGGCTGAAGTCCAGATTCTCAGAGGGCAGAGTAGCCAGCGACCTCTCCAGTGGTTTATCAAAGACACCTCAATTTTATTCTGGCATTTAATCTGCCACAGAAGCCGTTTATTGCTTCATCTTCCAGAGGAACGTGGACACTGTCACTTAATTAATTCACCATTTGACTGCATGTTTAAAACTGTCAGGTGGGAAGTAAATTTAGTGCTGTCTTATGATTAATAAAACGCTAAAGTCTCATTTTGTGAAAGCCACGTAGCTGGCACCTGAACAAAAGCTACCAGGTTTGTTGATTGTTATTTGGCTTATAATTATACAAACTGGCAGGAAAATAGATGTGTTTGTTTGTTCTTTTTTGCATCTTTGTTTTTAAAGCACGTCCATATGTGGGTGTTGGAGGGTTGTTTAAAGTTATGGAAATATTTTGTATTTTAACACATTAAATGAATGAATGTGTCCTTTAAGTGTACACTTTATCAAATAGAAATGTTTTGGGATCTTAGAATTAACAACTGCATATTTATTGAGTGATTTTTTAATGCTAGGAACTGACCAAAGTTCATTTAAATATATTGCTCCAACTAAACTTCATAATAGTTCCAGGGAGTAGGCGTTGTTCTTCCCATGTTACAGATAAGGAAACAAAGCTCTGAGATGTTTAGCTATTTGCACAAGGACACTTATCTTAAAATGGACAGAGATGAGCTTTAATACAGGAGTTTTATGTCCAAATTCACTACTTCTGTTTATTCCAATGGGAGAATTGCATTGATTAAGCCCAGTGAGATTTTTATGCTTTTGTAGCAATTATGCTTGGAGACCTTGGCCATTGTTTACTTTTTTTCTCTTGCTTGATGCTCTGCTCCCCAAAAGGGATTTGTGTTGGGGATCCCTAAGATCATTTCTATAGTCAGCGATTTGCTAAAAAAGACTCACAGGACTCAGTAAATAGTGGTACTCATGGCTAAGATTCACTGTACTGAAAGGATACAAAACAAGGTAAGTGAAAGATAATAGCCCACGGGCAAAGTCTGAAGAAAACCAGGTGAGAGCTTCCTAGAGTTCTCTCCTGGTAGATTCACAATAGCAACACTCAATTCCTCCAGCAATGCCTTATGCCAATGTGTGAAATGACATCTATGAAAACAACTCATTAAAGACTCAGCACCCAATGTTTTTGGGTGACTGTTCACGAAGACACTCTCTGACTAGCTTGTACCAAAATGTCAGACTCCCAGAAAGAAAGTAGGTGTTTCATAAAAGTCACATTGTTTGTGCAAACTATTTAGAAACAGTAAGATGCTTTTATTACTCAAAGAAAGTTTATATCAGAGTAGGGAACTATTTGCAAGTCAAGTACCCAGATGCCAACCAAGGGGCAAATTTTTAAGGAGACCTTTGGAAGGATCTCAGGGCTACTGTTTTGCACAAAAGTCAAATAATCTCATAGAATGACCCCATACCAAAATAATTTGAAATTCCTGAAATAGAATCAGAAAAGGAGTAAGTTTCATGTCTTGGAGTACTAAAAAGGACATGATACATATGTTAGAAATATGCCAAAACATCATTCATTTAGGGGTTTTATTTCTTCATTTACCTATTCTCAAAGTATTTACTGAACACCCATTGTGTTAGGAAATTGCAGAGTAAAATGATTAAGATCATAGGCTCTGAATCAGAATGAATGGGTTAAAATCCAAATTCTCCCACTCACCAGTGAAACAACCTTAGGCAAATTTGTAACTTGTCTGTGGTCAGACTTTCATATCTGTAAGATAGGGATTAAAATAGTACTTACTTTATAGTATTAGGGAAGATAAGACAAGTTAATACACTGTCTGGCACATAGTAAATGGGTAATAAAGGCGAGCTCCTGTTATTATGTTCCACGTATTGTGCTGGCTCTGGATATACAATGATGAATAAGAGAGATATGGTTCCTGCTGTAATGGAAAATCTAGCCTAGTGGATGATACATGCAAATATGCACAACATTATTTTTAAAATTAACAACTGTTCCAGTGGTTAAAACCTTGGGTGCTATGAGAACACATAGGAGAAAATATAACCAAGCTTGGAGGAAGATAAGGGAGAGGGAAAGAGAAGGGAGAGAAAGGAGAGGGAAGCCAGAAGTGAGAGAGATTATACAAGGGCAAAGAAACACCACGGGCAAAAGGCATTGAAATGAGGGTAGGAGGTGGGGAGAGGAAATTGTGTATTTGAATAAGTGAAATAATAAATGATGTGGCTGTAGGCGAGATGAACTTGTAGAGATAAGCAGGGACCAGAACGTTGGAAGAGCCTTGCAAGCCCTAATAGGGAGTTTTTGCTTGACCTGAGAATAGTGAGAAGTTCTAGGGGGACCATACCCAGGGACAGCTCCTGATGGAAACACAAGTTAGCATGATCCTGATGGACATTTTCTTCAAGTATGTGACTCCCTCTTTGAAGACTTCATCATCAGCTTCCCTTACCAGAGGAGAGTGATGACTCCTCTCTCTTTGTACTTCTGCTCTGGGTACAAATCAGCAACATTTTGGACCAGGACTGAGGCAATTTTAGGAACTGCTAACAGCAGATCAGACCTGTTTCAGCTTGCTGCATAATGTGAGGATTCTGAACAGGAAGACAATAAAGGGACAGAATGAGGACATTTGATTGTACTCATGTCTAGCAAAACTGGTGAAAGAAACCACCTAAAACTATGTAAATCAGTGCTCACCTACTGACAACATGGTTTAGTCCCTTAGACTGGATCCCAGTGAGTGATCAACACCCGAATTTAAGGGGATGTTTTAATTCTGTGATTTGATGCTCTAATCTTTTTTTTTTTTTTTGAGTTTTGGGTCTCACTTTGTTGCTCATGCTGGAGTGTAGTGGCACAATCATGTCTCACCTCAGCCTTGACCTCCTGGGCTCAGATGATCCTTCCACCTAAGCCTTCCAAATAGCTGGGACTACAGGCATGCAAACAGCATGTCTGGCTAATTTTCTAATTTTTTTTGTAGAGACAAGGTCTCTCTGTGTTACCCAGGCTGCTCTCAAACTCCTGGGCTCAAGTGGTCCTCCCACCTCAGCCTTCCAAAGTGCTAGGATTATAGGTGTGAGCCACTACACCTGGCCTGATGTTCTAAATTTTGATTGATAGTTTATTCAATTTTTTTCCCGTATGCCTTTTTTTAAAACTGGTATTTCTTTACACTTGCATTATTTGCTTTTCACATCATGCTCGCACACAAGCACATACAGGACATGATTTATATTGAATGCACCAGCCATCATAATGTACATGTTATTATTTGTGGAGTGGAAGGGAGTGAAAGCTAGTATTTACCTGCTGCTTTTTACTTTAGTAATATTGCCACTTGTCTGTGTGATACATTTTCCCATTTTGTTCTAAGTAAAAATGTCTTCTTAAGCTAATTTTTTACAGCATAGAACTAATACACCAAATTTTTCCATGGGGCTATTGTAGTACACTTAGGCAAAATGTTCCCCACCTGGGATCTCACATTTTTACTTCCCGCCCTTTCTTCTTCTTCTCTCTCTCTCTCATACACACACACACACACACACACACACACACACACACACACTCACACACACATTTATTGAGGTATACAGGCACCTCTGCCACTTTGGATCTGGCAGTAATCTCAAGCATTCAATTTCACGTTTAGCACAATTCAGGCACCAGGGTAAAGCTTCATCATGTCTTTTGCCCTATGCCCTTGAAATAAAAGATGACTGATTCTAAGTGTAGTGGACATTTGTGGGTTGGGGTGTTGCTAATGTTGCAGATAGACCCTGCTTTAAATAGTGGGAAGGGTTTGAGTAATGGAAATACTTTTAGAGATAAAAGATAAATCAGTTGATATGCAAAGCCTTCTTCTGTTAGCATGAACATGAAGGATCTCACATAATGATGTAACTTTCCTAGAATCAACAAATGTTCATTTTCTTGTTTATCTACTTGTTCCAATACATGTTTCCAGAGGTTCTCATTAATTAGCATGATATTGATAATGTTGCATATGGCAGCTGAGGAACACTATCTTAAGTCTTGATATGGTAGCCACAAGACACAAGTGACTACTAAAATTCATTAAAATGAAACAACATTAAAATTTAGCGCCTCAGTGGCACTAGCCACATTGCAGGTGGTCAATAATCACACGTGGTTCATGGTTGACACAGGAATAGAACATTCTAGTAAGTTCTGTTGGGCTATGCCTGTTTAGATGAAACGTGCACTCTTTCAATTCTTCATCAGCCCTGTGCCCTGGCAACTACATAAAAATTGAATACTTGAACTATAAATGGTTATAACTAAATATTGAATTTTGATGTATAAGTTTTAAATACAGCAATACCCCCTTATCCATGATTTCACTTTTTGTATTTTTAGCAACACTGTGGTCTGAAAATATCAAATAAAAAATTCCAGAAACAATTCATCAGTTTAAAATTGCATACTATTCTGCACAGTGTGATGAAATCTCACTCATCCTTCTGTTCAATGTGTCCATGCTGCCTATGCTGCCTGCTCCTGAGTCACTTAGTAGCCATCTCTGTTGTCAGAGTGACAGATCACAAAAGGAAGGGTGAGTTCATGACTATGTGAAATTTTGAGAGAGAGAGAGAGAGATCCTGCATTCACATGACTTTTATTATAGTATTTTATAAAGGTTCTATTTTAATATCAGTTATTGCTATTTGTCTTTTATTGTGCCTTATTTATAAGTGAAACTCTATTACAGACACGCAGATATAAGAAAAAATATAGTATAAAAAGAGTTTGGTACTATTTGTGGCTTTAGGCATCCACTGGTGGTCTTGGGACATAGTCTCCATTGGGAGAGGGCAGAGTTAGAACACTGTAGTTAGCCATATGTTACATAGACCTCTGTTTGTACTTTTCCCCCGAGCTATGAAAATAGTAGCTGAGATGTATGAGGCCCTTGTCCTTTCTTCAGGTGGCTGGTGTGTTACATTATGAACTGATGTTTGTAGATCTTGCCCTAGTCACATTATTCTGAAATCCCTTCGTGTGTATGAACCAGATTCATGATGGTGGATTGAAGCATTTTCAAAGAGTGCCTAATCTCAGCTAGACCAGGAGAAATATGGCATTTTTTTTTAGTTCTATTGCACAGGGTGAATATACTTAGCAAGAGCATTGTACATTTCAAAATTGCTAAGAGAGTAAGTCTCAAATGTCTTCACCAGAAAAAATGTTGAGGTGATGGATCTGTTAACTAGCTTGATTTAATTATTCCTCATTGTGTTCTTAAATTGTTAGATCACTTTGTATCTCATAATCATATACAATTATAGATTATCAATTTACAGTTAAAAATGGACTAAGAATTTGGGGACATCCTGTTTTAATTTTAGAATCCTCGTGGTGGATATGATGGCTGTACTACTGCATTCTTTTGACTCTTTTAGATATTTGAAAAATTCCATAATAAAATGTTAGAGAAAAAATATTGAGTCATACAGCTCATCTTATATATATTGTTAACGATATGGATAAGCATTCTTGAAATGTTCTTCGGAATCCTTTTGCCAGGATGTCGTGGCTTGCCTTAGTAAGGTAACTATGTCGGTTTACTAATCTAAATTTATTATGGCCATTAAAAATGACAAGCTATCTTTCTGCTAGACTTTGACTTCTGGGATAGTGAATATTTCATGAAATTTAGAATTGAACAAAAGGATACTGTTTATTTCATACTTTGATGCCCTGACTTCCTCCTAACACCACATATTCTCTCTCTCTCTCTCTCCCTCCCTCTCTCTCTCTCTCTCTCTCACACACACACACACACACACACACACACACACACTGAATTATACCTTTTTCTGTAATGGAAAAAAAGAGATGTGGTTTTAGAAATGGCTAACCAACAATGTAGGTGTTACTTCTGTGAGTCTGTCACATGATCTTGTGCTTGCTTTAAATGGTGCTATATGGTTTTTACCCTTAAAAAACATCTCAGTATGTAAACTTTGTTGAGGTACTTTAGGGGAACTAGTATTAACACCAGCTTGTCTGAAGTCTTTACATCAAGTATTGAAACTTTATTCTTCCACTAAGTATACGAGAGAGTACAAAATAGGAAAACATCTTGTTGCTATTGTCAGAGTCCCAAACACCACTTATTAATTTAAGCAAACAGATTAAATAAGATTGTTTTTTAAAAAAATCTTCCCCTAAAAGTCTGTTTTTGAGCTGAGTATTTCAAAATGAATAGAAGAAATAAAACTCTCTCATGTATTGGTAAAAAAAAAAAAAAAATCCAGTTAAATAATCAGAGCTCTTTCTAGAGACCTGTGGAAGGAACTGGAAGCTGGCAAAAGTGGGCAACATTTTCGGAAAATTGCATTTTATTGTTTACATTTGTAACTCAGACTTTTGGTCTTGTTTATGGAGCATTTCCAAACAAGGCTCATTGATTCTCAGATTGCTGAATCACAAAGCAGCTGCTTCTGTTAGAAGTACAGTTATTTAACTTACCACTGATTACCTCATAAGTACATAATTTCTCATAGTCTTTGGTATACTGTTCTTGCTCTTGAGGTCATCTTTAACAGGGCAGAAAACTCTCCCCATGATGTGCCCATCTGTGTGGCAATGTTTTGATGTCCTTTATTCCTGTTTACCATTTGTATATCATTTAGAAGAGCTGCTTTTTTTTTATGAGGGAAGAGGTATTTGGTGTGCCACTGAAAATCAGCCCTGGATCCATAGTTTTCTAATATTTAGGTGGGGGATAAATGAAAGCAGAACAGTCATAGGATCTGCTCTGGTGATGAGGTGAGGGTGACACAGCAAACTACTAACAAATAAAATGCTTTTAACTGCCTAATGATAAAAGTAATATAAATGATAACAATATTGCAGACACTTATTAACTGGACAAGGCAACACTTGTAAAGCTGGAATTCATCTCCTTGTTCTGAGGTGATTACATGATGGCAATGACTTTTTTTTGGTGAATTGTTCATTGTGATACAAATTTGGAGTCTATGGCTTCATTATTTACCAGCTTCTGTTTATGTTATGTTGTCTGCCATTGTACTTATTTGTATAAAGTAAAGGACACTCTCATCAAAAGGTTTACTTTCACTTTCTCTGAGGTGGCATATAGGCCATTTAATATCCCTATGAAAAGGAAAAATTCAGATGGCAATGAATTGGCAGCCCTGCAGTGACAGAGACACTATTTGAGGGAAGCTGAAAGGTTCTTGCATGAGAAAAATAGGCCCTGAATGGTAAAGGGGCATGAGATGTTTGAACGCATCTACTTTTAGACAAAAGTATTATGAGAAATGTCAGCTTTGTAATCAGACAAAACTAAGTTTCAATCTAAGAGCCTATGGATTTGTAGAGTATATAGCACATGTTAGAAATCAATCGATGATGGTGGTTTTTATTGTTAATTGTAGTATTAGCATCTAAATCTTGGCACCATCTCCTTTTGCATAGCATGCTGTGTGACCTTGTGACTTAATCTTTTTAACTTTCCACTTTCTTACTGAAAGACATTAACATGCAGCCAAAAGGGACAAATCAAATGAGAATTCAAATGTAGAGCATAGTAGGTGACAAATACTTGGATGACTTGGAGTAGATTCAATTGTTCACATTCTAGTCTTGCCTGTAGCCTGTACATGGCAACATTTTCTTTCTCCAATTCCTTGGGGCACATATATAAATATCTGCATGTTTTTCAACCCCAACCTGTAGAAATGTCATGATAAGAACATTCTAGATGACATAGGATTCAAAGAATCCTTTGAATAATTCTGGAAAATTCTTACTATTTTTTTTAGAAGTCCTTTGAGGTAGTAAATATTTGCTAGAATAAGAAATACAAGAAGGGTTAAAAATGTTAACCCTTCAAACTCCATAGAGGAAAAATATTACACAAATGCAAAGTGTTTCAGTGTTATCAATTATTCATTGATTCTTAAAAGTAATAATAATAAACATCCTTGTAGCTGCTGTGCAATGTGAGCTCAGGTCTGGGGCAATGGCAAAACAAAGACATAATAAATATAATTAATATTCACTGATTCTATGCCGTTAACAAAACAACCTGTGTTACTGAGCAAAAAAATGACTTTTAAAAGGGACTCAGATTATCTTCTTGGATTCTAAAAAGTGCATTTCTCCCCATGGAAATTTTTTGTGAACCAAAATAGCACATACTGATAGTTATCATTTACAGAGAGCCCACTTTGTAATGATGCTTTTTATTTCTAATCCCTAAAGCAAGCTTGCAAGGCAGATTTCATTATCCCTATGTTCCTGATGAGGAAATTGAGCTTGAGAAGGGTCAAATAATTGTCCAAGGAAAATTTTACACACAGTTACTTGGAATAAATGTTGTGTCTGAATAAGTGTTGCTCTGACCAGGTCCCTTGCTACTCTATCCATAATAACACATCAATATCTCCTCTTGAAAACCAACGCATACGAGTAATACTCAAGTACTGTGTGTTTACCATACCAGAAAATTTGAGCTCCAATTCCTGTGTGGAGTTACTAATAAGTGGTTCTTGATGTTGCTATTTTCAATAAACTTTTATGTCAGGCACTATGCTAGGCATTGAGAATAAAACAAATAATAATAAAGCATATTTTCTTACCCTCAGACACTCACAGTCTAGTGCAAGGATAACAAATAGCTGATTCAAAGAATTGGCTCCCCTTCCTGGTTTTAATAGTAGATACAGCTTGGAAGAAGCTCAAGTAAGTTTCTCAACAATTTTTTCTCAACAGTGACTCCAGGTGAGAAGGGCTGCTTTCAATTCTGAAGGGTGAAAGAGAACAGACAAAAAGCTTCACACAGAAATTCTTAATCTTAGGAAATGGGTAGTAGTATGTAAAGGAATGAGACTGGTGATTTAGGCTAGGGTCAAAGAATAGAGGAACTTATATGTCATCCTAAGGACTTTAGAATCTACAAAGCAGGTAAAGTATTTTAAGGTTTTAGATGATTTTACAAAAGGAGTATTTTAGTAGAAGGGAACTTTGTGGGGAGTATGGCTGAGAGGAGACATTTGAGGTATTGCAATCATCTTGGAAAGAGAAACTGAGGGCCTGAATCAGAGCAGCAGTGGCTATACTATATACCAGTGGTCTGGTTAGAAAACATTGTGTAGAGTTGTTATAGACATAGAACTGAAAAACATTAGTGACTGGACATAGAGATGAAACAAAAGAAAAAGTAATATCTGGAACAAATTCCAGATATCTGGCTTAGGTGACTGAGTCGATGATAGGAAGAAGAGATTGGTGAGAGTGAGACATAGCGATGACATAGGTTCACTGAGGACAAACTACAAAGACATTGATGTATGTTACCATATAGAAATATTTGGAAAAATTTTTGATTTTTGAGGTCAAGTACTTTTTTCTAAAGCAGATTTAAAAATACTCTTGTGAGATATTAAGATATTAATTTCGATGGAAATCTTAAGTAAATTTTGTATACCACTCATCTTTATTTTTGTATGCTGTTTTATTTTGGAAAAGTTAGAATCAGTAGAGACTTAAATTTTATTGATTGAATACTGAGTATGGGGCCCTGTTAGAGAAACTGATTATTACAGAATCATCTGTATTCATCCTCATGGATACCAGTGATGATTTTTCACTTCTATTCTGGGTTAGATCAGCGTTCGCTTTCTGCGGTAGACATGATTCCGATGGTCAGCTCTAATAAACTTTTCTTTCTGGGACATTCATCCGTGGCAAATCCATTGAACGCAATTTATCCTACAGAAATACTTTATTTTTGGTCTTTAATGGACAAATATTAACCACTCAACTAGAGGTCAACAGACTCTAAGCAAAATATTATGGAATTTCTGATTTACCTGTACTGACCACAAATGGACGTTGCAGGTTACTCTTAGAAAGTCCCATTATGTGGAATACCATATGTAGAGAGGGGACCATGGGTTAGAAAGCAGTCAAAAGTACTAGAAGCAATAGAAGGGTACATTTTTATCTTTAATTGGAGTACAGAATTAAAATTTTATGCAAATTCTGTCGTTATATCATCCACTACTGAGACATAGAATGAGTGATTAAATAGGTGGAGGGAGTATGGGAATAAGACTGAATAAATAAAAATGAAGTTTTAACTTCATGCTTCTTGTTGCCTTTGGCATGCTGAAGTTTGTCAGCTGGGTTTGTTATTCCTTTATTATTATTGTTTTCCTTTATCATTATTTTTTAAAAATACTTTAAATTGTAACCTTAGAAGGAGTGTATGTAAATAATAGATAATAACAAACTCATGATCTAGAATTTGGAGCCATTGTGTAAACATATCCCCAATTAATTGAGTTATGTCCATATTTACTATGACTCATTTCTCTAGAGAGTACTTTCAGCTATTGTTTTTTTCTCTGCCTTACTATGACAGTGGGTGAGAGTGAATTCACACTTCAATGTATGACTGTTGGTGGCAGAGTATAAGAACCTCTTCTGAAGAGAATATGCTTTATCTCCATTAAGTGCATATTCTCTTTGTTTGCAGAGTTCTGTATTTGTGCTTGAACTGCCCTTATAAATCTAGCATGCATTCTCCATGGATAAAAAAATAAGCTGTTATGTGTAATCATTCTGGTTAAGATTTTGGATGAGTTTTCTTCTTTGTTTTTTGCTATCGTTTTGTATCTCAGAAATAACAAAAGCACGTGACCTTATTCTATCAAATTCTATCATTTTTTTAAGCTAGTAGACAAGACAGTATTCCTATGTCTTAAATAGAATTGTAATCCACAATTCTAGCTTGCAATTTTACACAGCCAATCCACTTGATGATGTCAAAACACTTTTATTTCCACTTGGGAGGATTTCTACCTTGCTCTCATTAATGTTGCACCTGTTTTGTTAACTGTAGAGTCACTAATCGGGTGCCAAATAGAATTCAGAGAGAGAGAGAGAGCCTTAATAAATATAGTGAATTTGGATTGGGTTAATGGAGAAATTCTGTATTATTTTAAAGATTTGATCTGGACTTAGGGTAACTTCTGTACTGAAATGCTCTATGAAGCAACTAAAAAGCATTCATAAGATAGCAGACAAGCAAATACTTTTTTTAAAAAAAGTTTCCTTTATTTCATAACTGTAAACTTTTTCTGGTTATAAAAGTAAATCCTGTGCAGGTATCTTTTTCATAGAGTGATTTGAGTTCCTCCGGGTAAATTCTCAGAAGGGAAATTGCTGGGTTATATGGGAGGCCGATTTTTAGATCTTTTAGGAATCACCACACTGTTTTCCACAGAAGTTGTACTGGTTTACACTCCAATCAACAGTGTAGAAGTGTTCCTTTTTCCCTATATCCTCTCCAGCATCTGTTGTTTTTTGAGTTATTGATGATGGCCATCCTGACTGGAGTTAGGGCGTATCTCAGTGTGGTTTTAATTTGCATTTCTTTGATGATTAGTAAGGCTGAGCATTTTTTCATGTATCTGTTGGTTGCTTGCATGTCTTCTTTTGAAAAGTATCTATTCATATCTTTTGCCCACTTTTTAATAGAACTGTTTGTTTTTTTCTTTTTGGCATGATTGATTTCCTTTTGTAAAACCTAGATGGTAAGCCTTTGTTAGACATACAGTTGGCAAATATTTTTTCCCATTCTGTGGCTGTCTCCCTATTCTCACGATGGTTTCTTTTGTTCTGCAGTTTTTCAGTAGCAAAAACATGGAACCAACCATGCTGCCCATCAAAAGCGGGCTGGATTACAAAAATGTGGTACATATACATGATGGAATATTATGCAGCCATAAAGAAGGACAAAATTATTAACTTTGCAACAACTTGGATGGACTTAGAGTCTATAATACTCAGTGATCTACCACAAAAACAAAGAACTGAGTACCACATGTTCTCACTCATAAATGGACCCTGAGCAATTATCATAATACTATACGAAAGGGATTGGCAGTAGTGGGAAATTGTCAGGGAACAGAAGGGGGGCACATTTCATCAATAAAGGTACTTGATCTCAAACCAGGTGAAGTGGGGACCAAAGTGAGGCCCAAACTTTACCTGTACAATGACCATTTTATAACTTAACCCTGAATTGTGCCAATCTTTAAAATAAAAATTAAAAAAAGAAACTGAGACAAAAATAGAAAAAAAGTAAGTCCTATTTCTTAGAAAATTTTGAAATATAGAGAATGCAAGAAAAAAAGAGTCATACATAATCCCACCAAAGAGAAATAGCTACTTTAAAATTTTTATACTCTTTTATTTAAAACACATAAATGATTATAAACTTTTACTATTTTTAAATGCTATATTGTAATTATATGTATAAGTTTATTTAATCATTTCATTTATTATAAAATAGTTAAGCTAGCTTTTTAATTATTCATGATTATAAAATCATTTTGAAGTGAATATTGTTATATGTAATGCAAATAACACTTGTTGAACACTTATTAAAGTCTATAGACTATTCCTTATTCTAATAATTTTATTTTATCCTCCTGATAGATTCATGAAGTAGATAATATTGTTGTCCCCATTTAAAAAATAAAATGGCTGAAGTTAAAGATGCTCTCTAACTTGACAGTAGCATAGCTAAGAAGTGTGGGATTTAACTCATGTTCTTTCTGATCCTCAAAGTCCATGCCCCAAATCACTGCGCTTTATTTATTCTTTGTGTACAGAAATGATTTTCTCTAAGGATAAATACCTATAAATGCATATTCTGCTTCAAAAAACAAACACATTTTAAAAGGTCTTGTATGTTTTGACAAATTACCTTTCAGAAGCACAGTTTCAATTTATAGGCTCAACTAGCAGCCTAAAACAAATGTTATTTTTAATGTACTTTTAACAAAACCATATTCATTCTCCTTAATTAGTCAGGCAAAGAAAAATACTTGGAAGAGTTTGGTAACCTGGAAAATGTTGTTATTAATAATAATAATAGTGGTGCTGGTGATGATAATGTCATTATACTAATATGCAACAGCTATAGTTAATATATTGCCTTTTTTTGTAATAGCATTTGCCTATGTTGGCTTACTTAGTCCTTATAATGATTCTGGAAGTCAGGAATAACCATATCTGTTTTATAGTTAAGAGTTACAGAAGTTATATGATTGTTTAGGGCACGTGGTTAGAAAGCAATGGAGTAAAATTTGAATGTCCGTCAACTTCAAATTTCCTATCTGTATATTCAACCTATCAAAAACAGATACTTCTTGAGCTCAAGGGCATTTTTAAATTGCTCTATCACTATTGATTATAGCAATTGTCAGAATATTATGCATAATAGTTACACACCCATTCTTCTGTAGTCTAAGTTTTTTGAGGACAGAGAACAGATGTTTTTATCAATTGTTATTTCTCCTTAGAGTTGCCCACACTGTGTTTCAAGATACATTTGACCAAAACTGCTTTCTGTAGGATTGCACATAATCATCATCAGGGTGTCTTTGAGAGTGGAAATAATGATCCCATGGTAACAAGTGTGGTTGTCATGGAAAATTAGAACACATTTCTACCTGGCTCAACATTTCCCTGTCCAATGCACCCTTGTGTCCCAAGAAACCTCTGTCTTCATCTCTCACTGTGTTCCCAACACCAATCTCTCCAAAGTCGTTACCCCCAAAAGCAAAATATATTATGTCCAAAATAACAAAAGATCACAGAAAAATAAAAAACAGTCCTTGGAAAACTCTATTAAAAATAATTATTGGTAAAGAGACTCTTGACTACAAAGAAAGTCCTATTAAAGATTCTCCTAAATTATTTGAGCCACTGATTTAGTTTTACAAAGATTGAAAGAACAATTATGGCCCTTAAGCTGCTATTGTAGTATACCATTCAGAAGCTGGATGGACCTTCCATCTCAATCCAAAATTTGATTGTGATGTCAAGGCTGATGATTCCACACCTGCACCAAGAGGGTATTAAGTGGTTTACTACATACATAAGGAAAGTTTCTGAGAAGTGCAGGTCAGGTTTCCCAAGTAGATCCCAAAATGACTTGAGTTAACAAGACGTGGAGACTGACTTGGATTTGTATAGTGGTTAGGTGGTAGGGATGGGGTGAGTGTTGTCTGAACTTCCCACCAGTGAAAAGAAGAAAAAGGAAGAGGATGGGGATATTGAAAGCTGTCAACCTCCAAACTTAAAAAATGGAGTCAGATTTTTAAAATTACCCTTATCAAGACTACTAGAGATTGAGTCATTGCTGTGTGCTTGGAGCTGTTGTTAGGTACAGCTTTGCCAGCTGTCTGCTGCACACCTCCATAGGGCACCATTCCCACAGGCTACAGTGCTAGTGGAACCCCCGAGTTGCCGTATGGAAGCCTTGTGTGTGCTACTCCCACTTCCTCTTCCCACGTGCAGACTTAGCAGATGTTTATGAATTCCAAACTGGTTAGATAGGAATGATCTTTATTTCTAACCCAAACTAGTAGTTTTTTATTATAATTGTGGTACGTTTTTCACAGAAGGTGAAACATGTCACTTGCATTTGTCAGACTTTTACTTGCAAAATAGCTTCTAGTTCACAAAATAAAATTAAATGTATACACATATATGTGTATATACATATGTAGTAGTAATAATGATGATGTTTGGCATTTAACAAATGTGTTCGGTATACCAGTTACTGTTTTGAGCACTTAATGAATACTGTCCCTTGCAATCCTCACTTCTTTGTGAAAGTCATACTGTTACCACTCCCATTTAACAGATAAGGCAAGTGAAAAACTTAGAGTTAGGTAGATTCTTTAAGGTTACCAGATAGTAGTGGAATTTGAACACAAGTCACCTGACTTTGGAATCTCTACTCTTAATCAGTGGGAATAATGGGGATAGAAACTATTCCTTTATATTTCAGTGCAACATACCATTTAGACCAGTATGATGCAAATGAAAAAATACTCAATTTAGAGTTGGAAGTTTGTTTTTTCACTTTGTTATTGTGGGCATTTTAAGTCTTTTTTGGAGTTCAGGGGCTTATCAAGATGAACTTATATGGTTGCTTCTCAATGGCTTTTTAAGAATATTATGCAGTCATAAATAAGGACAAAATTATGAACTTCACAGCAAATTGGATGGACTTAAAGTCTATAACACTGAGTGATCTTTCGCAGAAACAAAGAACTGAGTATCACATTTTCATAAGTGGACCTTGAACAATTATCTTAATACTATAAAAAAGAATTGGCAGTAGTGGGAAACTGCTGGAGTGGGGGGCTGGGGTGGGACTGGAAGTAGTGGGAAACGGCCAGGGGAGGAGGGGCACACGTGCTCAACAAGGGTACCTGCATAATGAACGTTTGTATATCTAACCCTGAATTATACCCCACATCTTTAAAATTAAAAATTAAAAAAAAAAAAAAGAATGACTGTCTTGTTCACTACTTTATACTTCAAAGTTTGAGACCAGGGCAAGATGCTCACTAATGCAATAGTAAATGAAGATCTACTTGGCATCTGGATCTACATGCGTTAATTATTAGTCTTATATCCATTTCCAAATTTGTCCTCTAAAATTCTAAAATCTTTACCAATCATCCCTGATTCAGATTATTCCAAGAAAATCTTTGTATTACTTTGGTATTAGAGTTGAGCAATCTTTCATGTAGGTAAAATAGTCCTGAATGTCTGGGATCTGGTCCCGCTTATAAAATTAAGTCAATGATTGCCAAATTATTTTCTCTTCAGAGTAGCTCAACTAACTCATTGGACTCCATCTGTTTCTGCCTTGTAAGATTTTTAAAAGGCCCATCATTGAACCAGTGCGATCTTACTTAATCTTCTCATTTCTAAGATAGGAAAGTTGAATCGAGGCTAATCTTCTTCATGATTCATACTCTTAAAACTCTGAAAACGTCCAGATCTTTGGGATGTCTGTTCATGTTCTTCTGAAGCTTCAGCTCTGTCCTTTCAATTTGTATTCTTAGGCTTAGCAGGGTGTGACTGGCATTAGGAATCGTAGACAGAGAGGATTAGCAAGAGGTGTGCTTTTCTAAACACTATTCTGTATCTGAGATTTAGAAGAATAGAATTTGAATGGTGAAGATTAATAGAATTTTTTAACAAAAACACATCTAGGCTCAATAAGAGATCATCAAGCAGATTGGAGAAAGATGAATTTGCTTTAAGAGAAAATTGCTTTATTATTGGACACTTGTTAGTTTTCTATGCAACTTTTAATCCAAGGAAACGAGGATTATGAGACATGTTCTAACAATGTTACAAAATGAACTCTTAAACCTGATGGACTTCAAAGGATGTTGGAACCAGAAAAAACATAGAATTAATTATGTTAAAAATAATTAGGTACTTTTATAGCCATCTTCCACCATAATAACATTATCCAAAAGTTTATATTTAATTGTTCTAGATGCTTAAGGCAAATTTTCAGATGCAATCTCTACTCTTGGATACTTTACAATCAAAGAGAGATAATGCTGATACAGAATGAGAAAAAGGCACTTAGGTAAAGAGGCAGAAAAATGGTTAGTTGGTAGACTATAGAACTCCAAGAGATAGGAAGTTAACTTGAATTGTGTGTGTGTGTATGTGTGTGTGTGTGTATATATATAAAATGGAAATAATAGCTAATAGAACAATCATTGCACTAAACTCAATTTTATTGCCCATAATAAATCAAGGAAGTAGATTCTATTATACTTATTTTATGAGTGACAAAAATATGTAAACATATTTCTGTTGCATATTTCATATTTCTCTCTCTAAAGAGAGGCTAAATACCTTGCCTAAATTCATACAGACCATTTTTGTTAGAACATGAATTTAAATACAAGTTTGTATGACTCCAGTGCCTGTGCTCTTAGCCACTCAGATTTTATTTTTTTTAAGGAAAGTATTTCTCAAGGTAGGGCTCTGGTGGGCTGACAAGATTTTCTGATAGTCTGGAATAGGATTATTAAAATAAAATTTTTTATTTGCCTTTTTATAGTTTCAAAACGGTGATATTACATAGATGTGATTTTTATGTTTACTATGGTTCATAATCTACAAAATTATTATTAGTACTTGTAAAATAAGACAAGTAAGTTTCTATAGAATGCTAAAGATTCTATTCTATTAAGAAGCATGACTGCTCAGATTTACACATTTTATAAGTGGTAGAGATAGAATTTGAACCAAGGTGCTTAGCGTCTAAGAGTCTCCAAGTAATCATTCTGCTGCATGGCCTGATGCTTTCTGATAATCCACTGCATTATTTCAGAGTCCGTTCATTTGACCTCATTTGGTAAATCTGCATCCTTTAGAATCAAGGGATTCCCATCTAGAATGAACTTAACTGCCTCGGATAGCCTGGGTTGTGATTGAGACTTTTGTAAACCAGATTCCAGAAGCAGGAGACACAATGGAAAGTTTTTGAATAGAGCACCTCACCTATTTTTACACTTGTTAGATGTTTCCTTGTAGATCCTAGATGTTAGGCCTTTGTCAGATATACATTTTATAAGTGGTAGAGAGAGAATTTGAACCAAGGTGCTTAGCGTCTAAGAGTCTAAGATACTTTTTCCCAGTCTGTGGACTGTCTCCTCGTTCTCTTGATGGTTTCTTCTGCTTTGCAGAAGCTTTGCAGATTGATGAGGTTCCACTTATCTATTTTATCTCTTAGGGCATGGGCATGTGGAGTTTAGATCAGGAATTTGTTGCCAGTTCCAATTTCTATAAGGGTGTCTCTTGTATTTTCTAAGGTTCTTATAGTTTGAGGTTTTATGTTTAGGTCTTTGATTCATTTGGAGTTGATTTTTGTGTAAGGGGATAGGTAGGGGTCTTGTCATCTAGGATCTACAAGGAACTCAAATGTGCAGAAAAGAAAAAAAAAACAGCCCTATTAAAAAGTGGACACAAGATATGAATGGACAGTTTTCAAAAGAAGACATGCAAGTAGCCAAGAGACATGAAAAAATGCTCAACCTCACTAATCATCAAAGAAATGCAAATTAAAACCACACTGAGATACCACCTAACTCTAGTCAGGATGGCCAACATCAGTAACTCAAAAAACAACAGATGCTGGAGAGGATGTGGGGAAAAGGGAACACTTCTACACTGTGGTGGGAGTGTAAACTAGTACCACCTCTGTGGAAAACAGTGTGGAGATTCCTAAAAGATCTAAAAATTCCATAAGACCCAGCGATACCACTTCTGGGAATGTACTCGAAGGAACTCAAATCACTGCATGAAAAGGATACCTGCACACCCATGTTTATTGCAGCATTATTCATAATAGCAAAAACTTGGAACCAACCATGCTGCCCATCAAAAGCTGACTGGATTACAAAAATGTGGTACATGTACACAATAGAATATTACACAGCCTTCTTTATAGAAGGACAAAATTGCGAACTTTGCAGCAACGTGGATGGATTTAGAGTTTGTAATACTTAGTGATTTATCACAGATACTAATAACTAAGTACCACATGTTCTCACACATAAGTGGACCCTGAACAATTATCATGATAATTGATGAGAAAGGGATTGGCAGTAGCGGGAAACTGCCAGGGGTGGGAGGACACTCTTTATCAATAAGGGCACCTGATCTCAAACCAAGCAAAGTGGGGACCAAAGTGAGGCCCAAACTTTACCGGTACAATGACCATTTGTACACCTAACACTGAATTTACCTCACATCTTTTATAAAGAGAAATCTCAAATTTCTAAAAGCAAATTAAAAAAAATACTTTTCATTTGCTTATGACAATTTTATCATTCAGAAAACAGAGGAAACAATTTGAGGAATGGAGAGCCTAGAATTAACTCTAACCACAAGAGAGAACTAATTAGTAATATCAAAGTGGTAAGAGTCTTGGGACAAAGTCACCAAGTATCTTAATTAATTTCATGATAGTGAAGGAAAAAAAAATACTGAGTATAGCTAGAGAATTTATTTACATTCTTAACAAATAATATTGTAAAATTACAGGTGAAACAAACCAAACCAAGACAATAGAGAAAAATTATGCATATATATTGTGTGTATATGTACTATAATTTCTTTTTTAAAAAATTTATTTTAAAATTGTGGGGTGTAGCTAAGGGTTAGGTATACAAATATTCATTGTAAAGGTACCCTTGTTGATGAGGTATGCCCCTCCCTTCCCCAGGCAGATATCGACTTCCGTTAATCCCAACTCCCTGCTCCCCTCCTGTAGTTTCCCATGTACTATAATTTCAAAAATGGATTGTATTCAAGAGAGATGGATAGCTATTTGGGAAATAATTTTAATCATATTCACAAATAAGCCCAAAGGTAGAGCATCTAAATACATTAGCATTGTATATTTTCTTTGCCAAAACAAAGTTGAGGTCAGAGTTGTTAAGAATTTTATAGCAGTTATTAGGTTGTTGTATATTTCAGAAGATGACAGAATCAATTCTTATGAGTTAACCTGGGAGTCTAACTTTTCCTTTATAAAATCAAAACTCAGAATGCATCTTTTTTCTAGCCAAAATGAATAAACTGAAAAATGAACTTCAGGCTGGTTGCAGTGGTTCACGCCTGTAGTCTCAGTGCCTTAGGCGGTCAGGACAGGAAGATTGCTTGAGGCCAGGAGTTTGAGACCAGACCGGGCAACGCAGTAAAACCTCATTACTACAACAATTAAAAAGATCATTCAGCCATAGTGGTGTGAGCCTATAGTCCTACCAACTTGGGAGGCTGAGATAAGAGGATCACTTGAGCCCAGGAGTTTGAGCTGCAATGTGTTATGATTGTACCACTTTACTCCAGCCTGAGCAACAGATTGAGAGCTTGTTTCTAAAACTTAATAATAATAGTAATAATAAAAGGAAAAATAAACTTCAGTAGTAAAACATATTTATAAATTGAAGTTTGCATTTGGGTACATTGTATACACACAGAACTTCTGAACACATACAAGAATAAACAATTATATGCATTAATTAGATAACTACGAAAATACGTAAAGATTGAACCTCATTTGTATACCTGACACATGCTAGACTGAGTAGATTTAAAGATTATTATGCCACAATTTCTGTATTTGTTACTTTGGAATTATCCTTAGAAAGTAAAAATAGAGATATTTTGCAAATAAAATTGTAAAAGAAATTTTTTAAGAAGGTAATTGTCTAAGGTATGAAAGCAAAAACCAACTTCATTCATTTATTTATTCAGTAGGACCATGTATTGAGCGTCTACTATATGCCAGGCACTGTTTTAAGTACTAGGGATATTGTGGGAAATAAAATAGATGAGATCCCTAATCTCATGGGATTAATGTAGTGGGGGAAGGCAGGTAAAAATTCCATAACTTGGAATATGCCAGAAAATTATCAGAGTTATTAAGAACATAAAATAAGTAGATGATGTGACAAAGAGTGCCTTAGGCAATTACTTTGAAGACTATGCTCAGGGAAGCCTTTTAGAGGAAATATCAGAGCAGCTAAGCTAGCCAAGTGAAGCTATGGAAACATAGAGTTTCAAGCTGAGAGAGTGGTATGTTTAACAAACTGATGTGAAAACTACTCGATGTTTCAGGCTTATAAAAAAGACCATTGTGGCTAAGATACCATGAGCAAGAGGAAGAGAGGAAGTAGGTAAGGATGAAGACATGTACGGGACCAGGTCATCAAGGTCAGGAGAGGCCTTGAACTTAATTCTAAGTGCTTGTACAAAACCACTGGAGGAATTTAATCAGGGGAAGAACATGCTCTAATAAGATTAGTCTGGCTGCTGTATGGAAAATGGACTTGAGGGGGTGATGCAGGGAATAAACCATTACCATAGACATGAAATCAGAGAGCAATAAAAAATCCATGTCTAGACGAGGGCGACACATAGTTCATTACTTCCCTTCTAACTTCAGACTAGCTACAGTGGTTCATGCCTGTAGTCTTAGTGCTTTAGGAGGTCAAGGCACTAAGTAGTCAGGGAGGGCTCTGTAGAAGACATGAAAGTAGTGACCTTTATTTATTAAGAAAATTTCATTCAATACTGTTATATAGAAAACAATGAGCAATACACTGCAGAAAGGAGAAAAAAAAATGTGACATGCATTTACCCTCAAGGAATTTACAGGAAAGTAGAAAACAAATATCACTCAAATAAATCATTCTAGTATAGATAGAGAAATCTAAAGATAAAATGTTTCCCTCACACGGGCAACCAAAGGAATGGCTTGGTGGTTGCTTAAATGATAGAAGGAGGAGTTTTAGGAAGGAGAGCCCCAAAGCAGTATCTGCTCTCAGAGTGCAGCATAAATATTTGGAAGGCCTTGAAGGTTTCAACATGTGGTGCCTAGAGGAACTGAGGAAAGGAGGTGAGAAGTCACAGCTTCTTGATGTGGGACCTTGACTAAAGACTGGGATCTGACATTATGGATTAGTGCATGAGCTACTAGTCAGGCATTGCCATCTTAGAAAAATGTACTCTGCCCCAAAGGCTAAATAAAGAACAGCTTATCTATAGGGAGGTCCTATGGAGGGAGTTTACCGTGGTCCACTTAGCTGATACCTACCATCCATGACTATTTGTGGTCATGCAGTGAAGTGCGAGGGCTCAAATGTGGCAGGGACTGTAACTGGCTATGTGCTTGTCATATGTTTTCACATTCTTGAAAATTTTATTAAAATTTATTCATCAAAATACATTTGGCAACCTTATTTTATCCTCTGTCATGTGTACTTTTTAGAGAAAGAAAAAATATGGATAAAATATTGTTAGAAACAATCATATTTTTTAGGTCTTTGAAGATAGCTGTGTAGCATGGCATAGAAATGCATAAACTTTTTACACATTTTCAAAGCACTCACAAATAGTTATAATTTTAAAAATAACCCATGAGGGAGGGAGAAAATCATCCTCATTTCAGAGGAAAGTTTGTCTTCTATTAGCGGTTAGTGGTTGACAGAAGAATAGACTCTGGGCTCTTGTTCTATTTCCAAAATATGTTATAGTTGTCTATAAAAGCTATTACAAATTGTGGATAGTATATTACATTGGTCCCTGAAATGTGGTAAGTTGCATTTATGATTTCCACTATTGTATGCCATTTTGGCAATACACAAAGCTTTTAGGGGTATTTGATAAATACAATGATATTTTTGTCTCTCTGATATTTTGTACTAAATTATAATTTGTGAATTTTTGCATGTGTCAGTGATCTTGTTTTAGTCTGTATTTAAAATCAGTGCTGTTATTTTTCTCTAATCTCATTTTTGTAAAAGGCAGAATTGTATTAACCCCTATGGAGAGAGCTTACACAAGACTGTTTTAAGTGTTAAAGCTTCTATGGCAACAACCTTTTTAGCACTGTTATCACTAAGGAAATAGGAAGTATTTAGAATCTAAACCTTTATGTACATTTTAAGGCAGAAACTTTTAATTGCATGATATTCTACACTTCTGAAGTGATTTGTTTCTTTCAGTTAAGCTCACAGCATAAGATAAATTTCTAACCATTTCTAACCCTCCACCCCTAAGCACTGTCTAATTTCAAAGCATAATAATCTAAATATCAGTTTGCCTAACATCTTCAAGGTTTCTTGTATTTATATCAGAAATTCAAAGACACATTATTTTAGAGAAGTTGGACTGTCAATATTTTCAGCATTTTTTAAATTTTATTTTAACAGAACTATGATTCTAAATGGTTGCTGTAAAAAACCTGTGCTATTTTCTCTGTGTATGTATTTGAAATATAGGGAGACTGAACTCTGACTTTTTTTCCCTCTCTTACCAAATTTCTAACTAAGGAGGCCTGGGGAGTCACACCCTACAGGCCATAAAGCCTCATCAGATGAGTTTTTATTAGCCTTGTACAATGTGGCTTACTTTCCAACCCAACTCTGGCATAACATCACATAACAGATAAAGACATTTCTGAAAGACTCCTGGACTTTGGGCACCTTTTAAGACATTTGCCACCTATTCTCTTTGAAG
>CAUYQG010246881.1:0-14491 GCA_963574415.1 Tarsius wallacei | reverse complement strand
GTGGGGGTGGTGGGTACACCTAAAACCTAGACTTCTTCACCATTATACAATGCAACCATGTAATCAAAAATTATTTGTACCCCTAAAACTACTGAAACAATAAAAAGGGAAGTTAAATGTAAATAAAAGCACGTGAACTGTTATACCATAAAAGACCTAGAAGAGATACACTGGGAGCTGCTGTGATCCTAGCAACACTCTGTTTCTTGAGCTAATGATTATTACACAAGAGTTGGCTTTAGACCTATTCATTGATCTAGTATGACAGTAGGCCCCAGTTCATGTCTGCTATCAATAACACCTCAGTTCTCTCTCAGTGTCTTAGTTTGGGTGATAAATTATGTAGTCATCCTAACAAAAATGTACACATGAATCTTAAGGACTTTTCTGGTGTATACTACATTTAATAAAAAAAAAAGATGTTTAATGACAAAACAATAAAAGGGGTATGTGATTTCTTATCTCACTATCTAAAGCAACATTTGAAACAATGAATAGTATCAGTAATATATATTGAAATAACAATATTGAATACTTACTGTATGTAACTGGCCTTGTTCTAAATACTTTACATGCATTATTTGATCTTTCTAACAACCCTATGAAATCTTTGTCCATATTGTAGATAAGAAAATTGGGGCATGTGGACATTAAGTAATTTGCTCAAGGTTGCACAACTAGTATGAATCCAGGATTCAAGCCCAAGAAGTCTGACCCCAATGATCATCAAATAACATTGACATAAAGCTGCACTTGTCTGCACATCATGGAACAGAATGAACACCATTAGACTTTCTGGTGTTCCCTGGTAGAGTACACTATTTTTTTTTTTTTTTTTTTTTGAGCTGGAGTCTCACTCTGTCGCCCAGACTGGAGTGCAGTGGCTGCTCCCAGCCACACAGCCTTGACCTGCTGGGCTCCGGCGATCTTTCCGCCTCAGCCTTCCAAGTAGCTGGAACTACAGGCGTGCGCTACCATGCCTGGCTAACTTTTTGATTTATTGTAGAGATGAGGTCTCGCCAAGTTGCCCGGGCGGGTCTCGAACCTGCGGGCTCAGGCAATCCACTCACCTCAGCTTCCCAAAGCGCGGGATTACAGGCTGAGCCACCGAGCCTGGCTATACACTATTTCTTAAAGGTAGTTTTCCCCAATGTAGTAGTAATAAGTATGTGATAGTATCAGATATATGTATAACAACTCTTAACATATCATAGACTGCCATTTAAAGCACTTCAGAGAATACTTATCTACAGGACACTTGTCTATGGCCGTTTCTTAGCCTTCCCATTTTCATTTCTACTCTATCCATTCCCAATTTCTTCCTCACTTCTCCCCTGCATTCCTCCTCCCATTACATTTTCACCTTGACTCTTCCTTCCTTCATTATGTTAAACTCTTCCTTGTCACGTCAGCTCAAGCTCCACTTCTTATACAAAACTCACTCAATCCAACCACTCCAACACACAGGGACTTTTTTTCTTTAAAAGTTCTGTATCTATCATTTCTGACATTAGGCCTGGGTACAAAATAGGGCCTGTGGATTGAGGGCAAAATGCTGAGACCAGGAAAGCAGAATGCAAGATGGGTATGGGTAGGTGTATGCCAAGGCTGGGTCCAGTGAGTGCCCCTGTGTCCGAAACTGAGCATGTCTACAGCTAGAAAAGTAGCATAGATGCTGGGTGAATGCAGGGGGTATGCAGAGACCTGTGCCTTGGGGATCAGAATGATAGTGCCCTAGAAACACAGGGGGAATATCTGGAGATAGTTTGAGTAGCAGAGTTCAAAACCAGAGGAGGGTACCTTGTCAGTAGCAGCAAAAGTAGGCCTTACAACCAAACTTCCCAAGAATAGGGCATTTAGGATCCAAACTCACATGTAAAACCGAGGACTCAGCAGGTGAGGGTTAATGAGAAGAGGAAGGAAGGAGTTACCAGGTAAAGTTAAAATTGGAATGAAGAAAATGACAGATTTCTCTTGGCAGATTCCTGGTAAGAGAGGTCTCCACACTCTTGAAATTTGTCGTGTGCTGCCTTGCATTTGATATCTATCTGTGTGTGTCTATTTCTCCATCTCAGTTGTAAGGTATTACAGGACAAAAACTGTGGTATTCCCTGAATTTGGGGAAAATTCAGCCCTGTCTAGCCCTCTCCATCTCTTTCTAACCATTCTGGTGCTCCCTCTCTCGGACCTCAGCTCCTCAAATCCAAATCAGTTCTCCTGTCTAAGGATGTACACAACAGATTCGCCTGATACCTGAGCAAATCTTTTCTCACCCTGACTCCTCACCTTTGCCAGTCAGTAAATCTGCTTCCTTGAGGTGGCAGTTTAAACACCACTCCCTGTGGCATCTCTTGACCAGGTAATGCACACCTATCATAATTCGTATTTCTATAACAGAACACTCAGTAATACATAATAAAACCAACAACTCGCTGTGTGCCAGACATTCTACTGAGCAACATAATTAGACTCTTTACATCCTTACAAAAGCCTTGAGGGGTTGGTATTATTTCTAGTATTACATTTATAAATGAGGAAATGGAAACTTGAGAATTTGAATAATTCTTCAAAAGAAATGGTAAAGATCTGAACCCAGACAACAGTCACAGGGTTGGTAAACAATTTATTGTAAACTCTTGATAAACAATTTATTGAATATTGTATGGTATTGTTTTAGTCTGTTTTGCATTGCTACAAAGGAATAGCTAAGGCTGCATAATTTGTAAAGAAAAGGGGTTTATTTTGGTTTATGATTCTGCTGTCTGCACAAGAAGCATAGCACCGGTGTCTGTTTCTGGTAAGACCCTCAGGAAGCTTACAATTATGGCGGAGGTAAAGGGAGAGCAAGCATTTGAGAGAGACGAAAAGACAGAAAGGAGGAGGTGCAAAGCTCTTTTAAACAACCAAATCCCACCTGAACGCATAGAACAAGGACTCTCTCATCTTGGCGAGGACACCAAGCCATTCATGAAGGGTCTGCTCTCATGACCCTGTAACAACCCACTAGGCCCCACTTCCAACACTGAGGATCATATTTCAACATGAGATTTGACTATATGAGGTTCTCAATAAAAGTGGTGAGTGAACAAATATCAGCAAAAGTGTCTCTTCACCTGGGGAAACATGTAGGATCCCAACCATCAGTTTATGTTATTTTCTATGAAATGGAAAGAATGGGAACAATTTTCCTACTTTAATTATATTAAAAAAGGAATCGTGAGGTCTTCTTTTAGGGGATCTAGTAACTCTCATTATTTATTTTTTCAGATTTTCAACTGACATCATCCCACTGCTTAGCCTTAATAAACCCACTGCCTAGAAATGATCTTTCCCTTCAAACCCAGATTCATTTCTGCCAGAAAATCACCCCGGCAGACAAACTAAAGCTGCTGTTGATGCTTCTGATGCCCCTTCACCAAGGTCCATGATTCTCATAGTGTGGTCCCTGGACTGCACTCTCAGCCTCACTGAGGGCTTTTTAGGAATGCTGATTCTTGGTCCCCATCCAGCCCTACAGAATCAAAAACCCTGGGGCTGAGGCCCAGCGATTTGTTTCACAAACCCTCTAGATGATTCAGATGTGCCCTAATGTTTAGGACACGTTGTCTAGGGGATGAATGAAGAATATACCATAAATACAAAGAGCTCAATACAGTTTTTCCTTTGAGTTCTATGTATGTATCACACGCATTCCTTCCAGTCATACCTACATGACACCTTTATTAACAGTTACCACCGAGAAATAAATCAGCATGTTAAAACTGAAGTCTGTAAATAAGCCAACCGAATTCTAACATAATCTCTCCAATTTCCTCCTTTGTCCTGCTTGCAGATGGAATTTTTGGCAACCAATCTACTCTTTCCTATTTGCTAATCATTTAAAAGAGGCATTCTGCAGCATGTGTAGCATCAAATTGCCTTAGCAGTCCCAGCCAAGAAGACAAAAACCAGTGAAAATTGTTTTCTCCTCAACATTTTCAAGTCCTAAGGAAAGAGAACATCTTTTCTCTCTAGTTGCCTCTTTCCCTGGGCAATGACCGCAGAGTGAGCTGCTACAGCCTGTACCACATGTTATCTGTGCTTGCCAGAAGCTTGTGCCTGAGCTGGTGCCTTTGTGACTGCGCAAGTTTTTCTCCTCTCCATGCTGAGGCCCAAGCTCCTGTAGGCCAGCAAGGTCTGGGCACCATTTTCTTGAACCTTAAAGTGCAGTCCTACTTCTATACAAACAGCCATCGATTGTTTATAACACTGTCATAAGTTGACGTTATCCAGTATAATACAAATTCTACACAGGCCACCACACAATTTAAAAAGTTCATTTGACCTATAATCCCGTAGATTTTCAGAAGGCCAATACACTGAAGTTCAAAGTCCAGAGCCACAAAACTCTGCCTCCACTAGCCCGTCTCTTCTCAAATTCCACTCTTGTCTTTGTATTTTTCAGTGTTTCTTGTTTGTGTATCAGGTACTGGGGTATGGGATGGGTCCTAAAATAAAAAGCCACATACTTTTATCTCAGCTTGGGATCTGAATAGGCTGAGAAATAAGACATGAAGTCAGACATAAAATGTGTTATAACAAAGGCTAAGTTGGAGACCGTACCTTAACTTGGAGGACAAAATGTCAAGCTCAGGGGCAGACAGAGCTTGGAGGTGCAGAGAGAAATAGGAGTTTGCTGTGCTTTTCTACTCCAAGAAGGAGATGGGCAGAGTTGTCAAGCTGGGTTTATCCTTCCTGAAATGTATCCTCCTCAAAATTAGCCAAGCTAATTTTTAATTTTTTTTTTTTTTTTGTAGAGACAAGGTCTCAACTATGTTGCCTGGGCTTGTCTGGAACTCCTGGGCTCAAGCATTCCTCTTACCTTGGCCTCCCAAAATGCTGAAATGGCAGGCATGAATCACCACAACTGGTTATAAATTTTTTTCTTTTGTTTATGAATTATCCAGTGTATATTAGGAGTTGTCCACCTTTCTGGAGAGAGACTGAGTGAAGGTACAGAGAAGCTCACCTCAATTCCATCTCATGGAAGGAAATGGCAGCATTGATCTTCCATGAAGACCATATGAAAAACAACACGGTTTCAAAAATCCATGACATATGTAGGCCATCTGTCTAAGGTGTGGAGGACCTGTGAATGCATACTATCTGAGATCTACTTAAATATGGCTTTAAAAGTGTGTCCAGCATTTAAAAGCAAAGCCCTTTAAGAAATTTGAGCATTTTGAACCAAAACTTCCATAAGATGTTGATCTATAAGACTGCACAGAATCCTGCAGTTTTTAAAAAAGGTTTTACAAAGGGCCCAGTTTCAATGAGCAGGAGAAGTGGGCCAAGTGGAATGAATTCCTAGTTTCCTAAAAGGAACAATTATTGATTCTGCTTTGTGTCTCTATCTCTTTTACAGCTATAGGTAAGTGAAGCTGAAAGCTACGTGGAATCAAAGCTAGCTTTTCTTTCTTGAAAGAGTGCAACTTCCCTGAATATTTATGCTAAGTAACTTGTGTTTCTCAGTTACTGAGTCTTTAAATGAGAGAGTAGTGTTATGCGTTTGTCAATGGTAATCAATCTGCCTTAAATATATATCACATTATAAAGGAATGATTTCATGAGAGTTCTGCTTTATGGCATTCCAATTTTGTAGAACCATGATAAAAACTTCTGAGTATGAGTAATAATAAAACTAACAGGTCTCAGAATGTGATTTTTAAGTAGCCTACTTAAAAAAATAAAGAGAATTGCTATGGTTTGAATGTTTATGCCCCCTCCAAAATTTATGTTGGAATTTAATCCCCAGTGCAACAGTATAAGGAGGCGGAACCTGTAGGAGATGACTAGGCCATCATGAGGGCTAATGGATTAGTGCCTTATAGAAGGACTTCTGCCATGTTCGCCCTCTCTGAAGGATGCAGCAACACAGCTACATCTTCTAAGTGGAGAAAAGCCCTTACAAGACACCAGACTTCCAATGCCTTCATCTT
This sequence comes from Tarsius wallacei, assembly GCA_963574415.1. Lineage (NCBI taxonomy): Eukaryota > Metazoa > Chordata > Mammalia > Primates > Tarsiidae > Tarsius > Tarsius wallacei. The sequence continues at coordinate 8,513 of CAUYQG010246881.1, read as the reverse complement.
GGACTTCCCAGCCTCCAGAACTATGAAAAATACATTTCATTTCCTTCCTTCCTTCCTTCCTTCCTTCCTTGCTTCTTTTTTGAGTTGCAGTCTCACTCTGTCACCCAGGCAGGAGAGCAGTGGCATTATCACAGTTCACTGTTGTCTAGACTTCCTAGGCTCAGACAATCCTTCTGCCTCAACCTCCTAAGTAGTTGGAACTACAGGCATGCACCACCATGCCCAGCTAATTTTTAATTTTTTTTTTTTTTTGTAGAGACAAGGTCTCACTATGTTGCCTGGGCTTGTCTGGAACTCCTGGGCTCAAGCAATCCCCTTACCTTGGCCTCCCAAAATGCTGAAATTACAGGCATGAATCACCACACCTGGCTATACATTTTTTTTCTTTTGTTTATAAATTATCCAGTGTATATTATTTTGTTATAGCAGCAAAAAGGGACTAAGACAAATATACTGTAAAAATTGTTTAGATTATTAACAATTTTTGGCAAGTTTACTGATTCAAAATAATTTATAACTTTGTGTTGTATATATGTATATGTAATCAATTCTTGAATGACTTTTTAAAATGTCAGTAGTTTTCCTCAAACTTTCTTAAAAGTGAGGGATATGATGGATATAAAGATAGTTATAAGGTGACATCACAACTTAAAGGACTAGCTCCGAGTTGTAGTGTGACTCTAACATCTGAAAGTTCTAAGAGTTTATAAATTTGAAAGTTCCATGCCTGAGGGAAAATTCAATTCAATGAAATTGATTTAAAAAAAATCACATCCCCTTTTTAACCAGCATGTCTCTATCTGGAGGAGGAGATTATCTACATGCAATGCCTTAGGGTTAGCAAAGTTGTAGCTCTTGTGACTTCTGATCTAGAAGAGAAATTGGCTTCTCCATACTACACTCACCAAATCAAGCCTACCAGCTTGATTTTGGGACTGGAAAGTGGTCCGCAGAGATAAAGATCTGTGTGCTGAGTTTGGATTTCAGGCTCAGATGTGTTTAGCATCCAGGACACAGCATGAGGAGTAGAGGTAGACCAAGAGGCTGCCAGTCACAGAACTGCCCGGTGATCCATGCACCACGTTCAGTCTGAGTCACAAGGACCTATCTACTAAGAACTGCCATGCCTGGTGAGGTTCAGGGAAGGTCATAAAGTCATCAAAATCAGGCTTTGAACAACATTGATAAAGGCACACTTTGCAAATTCATCTCCTTTAGTATGTCTTTGATACTCTGTCACTGGCACTTTTTGGTAGAATTGACTCTGAATGTTCATTTTCAAAGTAGGTATTTGAGCAGGTACATAAGCTATGGGTCACTTGGGATGATTTTGTCAATAAATAAATCATGATTGGAAAGCTAGTATAGAGAGGTTGGGACAATCTGGATACAGGAAAGTCCCAACCAAAGTTGCAGCATAATTTTCTCCTCTATATACTTACCCTCCACTTTCCTCTACATTTACTATGAGGAAGAACCAGTTCTTACAATCTTATGTGAGTTTTGTTTAAAAATTGACAAAAATTTTTAGCATACTGGGTACGATCATTGAATTAGATATGGTCCTTTCATTCAATCAGCTGAGTGAGAAAGCCAGCAATTATAATTGCAATAAAAAGAATTTGCAGAGGCTGAGTAGGGTGAGTTGGTCTAGCCTGGGAATTGGATGGAGGCTTCCAAAAGGAAATACTGCTCAAGTTATGCCTAAATAATTAGTTATTAGCCAGGAAAAGGGATAGGATGGGCAGAGCATGTTTCTAGTGGTGGCAAGAAAGGTTTTTTAGTGCAGGCTAGACATAGATAAGTTTCTTGCAGGAAGGTTTAAATTAAAATCGGATAAACATTCAGACATCTTTCTTATTGGTGCATGATCTTCACCTGACAAGGCACACCAGACCTGACTACCTTGTGGGCCGGAATGTGTATCTACCAGTACAGTAAATCACATAAATAATAAAGAATTAGCCAAGGCCAGGCTCGGTGGCTCAGACTGTAATCCTGCGCCTTGGGAAGCTGAGGTGAGTGTGAATGAATTGCCTGAGCCCACAGGTTCGAGACCCGCCTGGGCAACCTGGCGAGACCTCATCTGTACAATAAATCCAAAAAATTAGCTGGGCATGGTAGCGTGCACCTGTAGTTCCAGTTACTTGGAAGGCTGAGGCGGAAGGATCGCCAGAGCCCAGCAGGTCGAGGCTGCTGTGGCTGGGAGCGTGCCACTGCACTCCAGTCTGGGCGACAGAGTAAGACTCCAACCCCCCCAAAAAAGAATTATGCAAAACATAGATATAGTGGGGTTTTGTTAAAGTTCAATCTAGTTAGGAAATAACTTTCATTATTTAGAAGGTCCTGTGACCTAAGAAGGTTGGGAGATGGTAATCAAAACTCATGACCAGATACTGGCAGCCCACCCCTTTTTGCTCAGGGTTTGCTTACTCATAGCTGTGAGAGTATATAAAACTTCTTGTCAAAGGCAAGTATGTGTCCTATCTTAAGGGGCCCATGCCTTCCTTGAGCATGTCTCTTTCTTTCTAATAAATTCTGTCTTAAACTATATCTAGGACTTGCTCTGAAATTCTTTTCTGTGGTGGAGTCAAAGAGTCCATGAAGCAACATGCTGCACCCCACTTAGCATCAGAATGGATAAAACTTCAAAGGTATGAGAAGAGATATGGGAACACAGTAGTGTGCCCAGGGAGTTATAAGCAGTTGAAAGCATTACAAAGCAGAGAAGAGAGAGACTGCAGGCCTGGGAGTAGAGGGAGGGAGGTCACATCTAGCAGGTCATGGAGAACATTGTAAGAGGTCTATTCTTGAGCCTTAGGCAGTGTGGGAGTCAAGTGGCAAAGATGTCTTCAGAAAGATATAGCTATGTGGAGGAAGGATTTGAAGCAGACAAAACAAAATAAGGAAACCCATTGAGTAAACTATTAGAGTAGGAGAGAGATAATGGATGACTGAAAAAGGCAGTAACCATAAGTATGGAGAGAAGGAGAGTGAACTTGAAAACTATTAGAAGCTAAAATTAGTCAAATGTGGGGAGGGTAAAGGAGAAAAAATTGAGGCGGTGAGCTCTGTGTATCTGGCTAAGGTAACTGAGGGGCTGCAATGAAAATATAGCTCACAGGAGGAGCAGACTTAAAGGAACATAACAAGTTTAGTTTGGGAGTTTTAAGGGAGCTTCCCAAGTGGAAATGTCAACTAGGCAGTTGGATCTGTGCTGAGCTGTATTGTCCAGATCAGAGCTGCTACTACAGTTTTGGAAATCAGCAGCCCAAAGACAGGAATTAAAGCCATGAAGTGAATGGAATAACTCAGGGAGAATGTGTAGATTGCAGAAGTCATGGTCAGAAGCAGCATATGAAGGGGAGGCCCATAAAGAACAAAAAAGGTATCCATCACTACACCGAAGAAGTAGGAAGGCTTGGGTCAAGGTGAGTGTTGGAGGGTGAGCATTAGAAAGAACTGGTGGAATCCTATTGAAAATATTCCAGACAGTCAAGAAAGATAGAACTTTCCATAAATCATTTTACGAAGCTAACATCACATTGATACCCAAACCAGGTAAAGATCCAACAAAGAAAGAGAACCACAGGCCAATATCTTTGTGGAACATAGATGCTAAAATTCTCAACAAGATTCTAGCAAACCGAACCTAACAACCCATCTCAAAAATCATCCAAGATGACCAAGCAGGCTTCATCCCTGGGATGCAGGGCTGGTTCAACATCCGCAAGACCATAAACATAATTAAATACATCAACAGATGTAAAGACAAAAAAACAAAAACAAAAAACATGATTATACCATTAGACACAGAAAAAAGAAAAAACTTTTGATAAAATCCAGCACTCCCTCTTGATAAAAACCCTCTAACAACTAGGCAAAGAAGGAACATACCTTAAAATAGTAAAAGTCATCTATGAGAAATCCACAGCCAACATACTGTTAAACAGACAGAAATTGGAACCATTTCCCCTAAAAACCAGAACAAGACAAGGATGCCCACTCTCACCCTTCCTGTTCAACATAGTATTGGAAGTCCAAGCTAAAGCAATCAGACAAGAGAAGGAAATCAGGGGTATCCAAATAGGAAAAGAGGAATTTAAGTTATCCCTGTTTGCAGACATGATTCTATACCTTGATAACACAAGAGAATCTGTCAAAAACCTCCTTGCACTGATAAAGGACTTTGAAAAAGCCTCAGGGTATAAAATAAATGTGCAAAAGACAGTCACATTTCTATACACCAACAATAAACAAACAGAAACCCCAATAAAAAGCACAATCCCATTCACAATAACCACACAAAAAATAAAATACCTTGGCATCTTTCTAACCAGAGACACAAAAGAACTTTACAATGAAAGCTACAAAACATTGCTCAATGAAACCAAAGATGACAAAAACAAAAGGAAAAGTATTCCATTCTTAAGGACTGGAAGAATCAACACTGTTAAGATGTACATCCTACCCAAGGCAAACTACAGATTTAACACAATACCCAATAAATTACCAGCAGCATTCTTCCCAGATCTGAAAATGACAATACAGAAATTCATCTGGAAACATAAATGACCACGAAGAGTCAAAACAGGCCTCAGAAAGGAAAAAAAAAAGCAAGATATATTACACTTCCAGACTTGAAACTTTATTATAAAGCTACAATATGCAAAACAGCCTGGTATTGGTACAAAAACAGGCATGTAGACCAATGGAACAAGATAGAGATTCCAGAAGCAAAACCTCAATTTCTCAACCAACTCATCTTTGACAAAGACTCTACCACCAAGCACTGGGGAGAGGAGAACCTATTTAGTAAATGCTGCTGGGAAAACTGTCTGATCACATGCAGAAGATTAAAACAAGACCCCCACCTATCACCATACAGAAAAGTCAATTCTAATGCATCAAGGAGCTAAACATAAAACCTCAAACTATAAGAACCTTAGAAAATGCAGGAGACACCCTTATGGAAATTGGAGCTGCCAACCAATTTCTGATCAAAACCCCAAGTACCCATGCCATAAGAGATAAGATAGACAAGTGGGGTCTCATCAGACTGACAAGCTTCTGCAAAACCAAAGAAACCATCAAGAGAGCAGGGAGACAGCCCATGGACTGGAAAAAAAATTGCCAACTGTATATCTGACAAAGACCTAACATCTAGGATCTACAAGGAACTCAAACATACAGAAAATTAAAAAACAAACAACCCTATTACAAAGTAGGCAAAAGATATGAATAGATACTTCTCAAAAGAAGACATACAAGCAACTAACAGATACTGAAAAAATGCTCAGGCTCACTAATCAGCAAAGAAATGCAAATTAAAACCACACTGAGATGCCACCTAACTCCAGTCAGGATGGTCATCATCAATAATTCAAAAAACATCATAGAAGTTGTTTGATTTCTATGCTGTTGGTGGGAGTGTGAACTAGTGCAACTTCTGTGGTGTGTTTGGTGATTCCCAAAAGGTCTAAAAATTGACCTTCCATACGATTCTGCAATCCCCCTACTGAGAATATAGCTGGAGGAACTTAGATCACGCTATGAAAAAGATATCTGTACATGCATGTTTATTGCAGCACTGTTCACAATAGCAAAAACATGGAACCAACCATGCTGCCCATCAAAAGAGGCCTGGATTTTAAAAACATGGTACATATACACCATGAAATAGTACGCTGCCATGAAGAAAGACAAAATTATGAACTCACAGCAACTTAGATGGTCTATAATTCTGAGTGATTTAGCACAGAAACAAAGAACTGAGTATCACATGTTCTCACTCATAAGTGGACCTTGAACAATTATTGTAATACCATAAGAAAAGGATTGTAAGTAGTGGGAAATTGCAGAGTGGGGTGGGGGGGCTGGATTGGCAGTAGTGGGATTCTGCCAGGGGGGAGGAGGGCATACCTCACCAACAAAGGTACCTGGAAAATGAACATTTGCATACTTATCCCTGAATTGCACCCCACATCTTTAAAATAAAAAATTAAATGATTATAATAATACCTACCACCACTTGGCCAGGAACCCAGAAATTCCTTCAGTTTTCTGTGGTTCCTCTCATGTCAGCTTTCCTGCTTCTCAATCAAATCTCAGGAAAAGAGGAGGCCTTCTTGTATTTAGGAAAATCTGACGTTCTATACTCCCACTCTAACTTTCTAGGATTCTGTTGAATTAGTTCTGTCTTTGGAATAAAAAAAGAAAGAAAGAAATAACTGGTGGGATTGGAGAGAATCTGATCAAGAGTTGGGTTAGGAACAAATCTGGGAATTCCCAGAGAAGTTTAATTGTAACTCTCTATTTCTCTGAATGAACATGCTTCAAATAGTTGAGCAAGCTTTAACCCACAAATAAGCATTGAGTCATTGGGTGTGACATTAGGAGAAACATACTGACCCATTGGCTAAGTCATTTGTATCAACCAGCACTGTATTCTCCAGTAATAGTAGTTACTACCCCATGTGACTATAACAATTTAAATTAATTTAAAGTGAATAAAATTAACACTTAGTTCCTCAGTAATATTAAAAGTACCACATAGTATAGTACTAGCAGCACCAACACATTTCAAGAGCTCAGTAGCTACATGTGTTTATGGTTCTAGTGGCTACCATATTGGACAGCACAGACATAGAATTACCACCATGATGAAAGTTCTGTTGGATGATGATGATCTAGAAAATAATTGATTGGCCTATTATTGCCCAAAGAAAGAGTCATGCGATCAAAATGTAGTTCACAAGTAGAAAAAGTGTATTCTCTCGTCACTTACTTTCTGAATAAACTATATTTTTCTAATCTAAAATAAAAGAAAAATTATACTTGTGGTCACAGTGATTACTCAGTCCTATGATATAAAACATTACAATGTTAGTATTAGAAGCTTTGAAGATTGAAATTAGTTGGAGCTAATTACAGAAAATTAGTATTTAGTAGTACTAAGTAGAAGTGAATTCTGTTCCCTTATGTGTTGAGTCAATAAAATTTGGATATGCTGCCATCATCTGGGTGACCAGAAAAATTGAACTAAGTTCATATTTACTTTCCCCAAATCTGCCAAATGACAAAAATAGTAGATGCTTATTACGTATCAAAGGATGCTTTGTTTTAGAAAAAAATTCTTTCACTTTCTCTGATCCAAACTAATGATCTAAATGGGTTTAAATGGTTCAGTGTAATGAAGTGAAAGATTAGAGGGCCTGAAAATACCGTTTCACTGAGAAAAACATAGGTTAAAAAGTATCTCCATAAATTTGTGTTTTCTTAGGAATTATTCTATATTGAAGAGTGGTAATGTTAGCTTCTACTGATAAGCAAATGTTAGTAATAATAATAAAACATTAAAATAAAATTAATATCGATCATGGTAATGGCTTAGAAGAGGAAGGTCGTAATTCACTAAATAGCTCATTTGCTAGGGTCCTGGATACTTCTTTTGGCAATCACCCCATGTTGCCCTAGTGATACTGGCCAAGTAGAGAATGCTGCTGGACTGGCTGGTCTAAGCATGGGAGGCTTTGCGGTACAATGCTCTTGGACACTGACTGCCTGCGTAACTGGTAGGAAGTGCAAATACCCATTGTGTGTGTGTGTGTGTGTGTTTGTGTGTGTGTGACTTCCGACTGGTTTCATTGGGTTTCTTTTTTTCTTCTTTTGGGTTGGGGGTCTCACTCTGTCGTCCAGGCTGGAAAGCAGTGGCAAGATCACTGCTCACTGCAGTCTTTGCTTCATAGGCTCAGACTATTTTTCCACCTCAGCCTCCTGAGTGGTTGGGACTACAAGCACACCACCAGCCCAGCTAAGTTTTTCGGATTTTTTTAGAAATGATGTCTGCTATGTTGCCTAGGCTGAGTTTCTTTCATCCTTTACTTACTTGGTCGACTGTATAGTGCAAATATATCCTCAGCTTTGCCATATGAATCTCTAAGAAACATTAGTCTATCAAAGACTAGAAGAGTGGTGGTGAGGATATGAGGGGAGGGGAAATGAAAAAGAAAAGTATAAGAAATGATGCCCAAGAAATATAGAAGCTATGTAAGAGTTAGAGCACTCGATAGCTGTTATTCTGGAAGTGGCCAGTAGGTGACAGCAGAGCCACAGTTAACAGGAGCATGCTTTTCATGCTATACAGCTGCCATCCCTAACCTTTTCCGCATCATGGATTGGTGTCAGAAGATGGTTTTTCCACAGGTAGGAGAGGGAGGAAGGGAAGAACGGTGGTTTTGGAATGATTTAAGCACATCATTACATTTATTGTGCACTTTATTTTTTTATTATTACATTGCAATATATAATGCAATAATTTTTTTTTTTTTTTTTTTTTTTTTTTTTTGAGTTGGTGTCGTCTCACTCCGTCACCCAGACTGGAGTGCAGTGGCCGCTTCCGGCCACCGCAGCCTCGACCTGCTGGGCTCTGGCGATCCTTCCGCCTCAGCCTTCCGAGTAGCCGGAACTACAGGCGTGCGCTACCACGCCCGGCTAATTTTTTTGATTTATTG
>CAUYQG010246879.1:0-51947 GCA_963574415.1 Tarsius wallacei | reverse complement strand
CAGCAACCTGGATGGAACTAGAGTCTATAATACTGAGTGACCTCTCACAGAAACAAAGATCTGAGTATCACATGTTCTCACTCATATAGTGGACCTTGATCATCCAACGTATTACCATAAGAAAATGACTGACAGTGGTGGGAAACTATTGTGAGGGGAGGGGAAGGGAGATTGGATTAATGGTAGTAAATATCTGTCTGGGGACAGCGAGATACCTCTTATCAACAAGGGTGCCTGAACGAAGCATAATTGTATACCTAACCCTTAACTGTACCCCACAATATCATAATAAAAAATATTGATTCTAAAAAAAAAAAAATGAAGTCTCACTCTGTTGCCCAGACTGGAGTGCAGTGGCCGCTCCCGGCCACCGCAGCCTCAACCTGCTGGGCTCCGGCGATCCTTCCGCCTCATCCTTCCAAGTAGCTGAAACTACAGGCGCGCGCTACCACGCCCGGCTATTTTTTTTATTTATTGCAGAGAGGAGGTCTCGCCAAGTTGCCCAGGCGGGTCTCGAACCCGCGGGCTCAGCTCAGGCAATCCACTCACCTTGGCCTCCCAAGGGGCAGGATTACAGGCTGAGCCACCGAGCTCGGCAAATCTGAGCTTGGTACTACTGGTGGCTAAACTGCACCACGTAAGGGAAACCTGTCTGGGTATGAAGCTTCCCCAGAGTAAAGTGGAACCAAGACGAAGGAGATTCCTGGAAATGTCATCTGAGTACCCGAAGCCGGCTATGCTTAAAGCTCTCCCTTCTCTATACTTTTCTTTACGTGAGCCAGAAAGTTCCCATTTTTGCTTAAGCAAATATGAGTTTGAGCTCTTCATTTGTGGTCAAAATGCTAATTTATTGAGTACTAACTGGGCCAGGAACTGTTTTAAGCACTTTGCAAGTATAAACTCACTTGATCCTTTAAAAAATACTATGAGATAAATACTATCATTATTACTATTTTATTTATTTTTAATTTAATTTTTTTTGAGATAGGGTCCCGATTTGTTGCCTAGGCTGGAGTGCAGTGGGATGATCATAGCTCTCTGCAGCCTCCAATTTCTGAGCGCAAGTGATCCTCCCGTCTCAGCCTCCCAAGTAGCTAGGACTACAAATGTGTGCCACCACACCTGCCTATTTTTTAAAAAAAATTTTAATTTTAAAGATGTTGGGTACAGTTCAGGGTTAGGTATACAAATTTTCATTGTGCAGGTACCCTTGTTGATGAGGTACGCACCACCCCCCCCCCCACCGGCAGTTTCCCACTACTGCCAATCCCTTTCTTACAGTATTATTATAATTGTTCAAGGTCTGCTTATGAGTGAGAACATATGGTACTCAGTTCTTAGTTTCTGTGATAGATCACTCAGTATTATAGACTCTAAGTTCATCCAAGTTGCTGCAAAGTTCATAATTTTGGCTAATTTTTAAAAACAATTTTTGAAGAGACAAGGTCTCGCTATGTTGCCCAGGGTGTTCTTGAACTCCTGGCCTCAAGCAATTCTCCTGTCTTAACTTCCCCAAGTGCTGGGATTATGAGCATGAGTTACCACACCCAGCCCATACTCTCCATTTTATAAATGAAGATAACTGAAGCATAAAGAGATTAAGTTTCTAATTTGCCCAAGATTACACAACTATAATGTGACAGATTTGGGATCTGAAGCCAGGCAGTCTGGTCCCCGTGTCTTAACCATTACACTATTCTGACCAATATAAATTGCTCAGTACTTGAACCAAGCTCTAAGCTACTATATTATATGAAACAGATCAAGAAGCTATCTCAACTGTATGTAGTTTATTCCCTCCAAATTCCATTCTAATATTATGCACATTTTACCACAGATCACAGAAAGAAAAACCAAGTATATCCAGAGAAGTTTGAATGAAGTCAGAGAGAATGAAAGAAAGGTTAGTGCCCAGGGATACTGTCTTGGATAGAACAAATCCACTCTCCTGGCTGTGTGGACGGTGAGATGGACAGGGAAGTCAAGGTCTGTTCCCTGGTGTCAACCCAGCTTCTCTTAGCATAAGACAGTGGGGACAGCAAGATGGAACTAGATATACCCTGATGTCCATGTCCCTCTGTCATTTACCTTCAAGGGTACACCGAAGCATATATTTGCTGGCTTCTTACAAGCCTACAAATGAATGTCACAGTAAAATGGACAGAATTGAAGGGATAATAGATAATTCAGTTCATCTGGGCCCTCTTATTGGCAGTTTCTGGCTTCCATTTTGCTTCCTGTTTACAGTTCACTTTCTTGTTCTGTGCAGGATCTGGGAATTTTTGTGGAAAAGTTGACATTTGGTAACAGATTGTAGCAACTCCAGATATGGAACCCTCGAGCTTGTTTTCGTTGTTGTTTGTTTAGTGATTTGGCAAAGCAATTATGATGTCCATTTCCCAAGGCGTGTGAAAGCTCTGATGGGACTCCCCAGCAGGGGGCTCTGGGCAGTGCACAGTCACACCTTCTCCAATGAAACGTGAACCCCACTTGTGGGAGGAAGTCCCCCTTTCCAACTGTCCTTCCTTGAGAACTCTCTAGAGTACTACACAGTTATCTTATATCTTACAATTATTCTTTTATGATAATTTCACAATTCATTAAACTTTCCTTGTATAAATCACTGTATGGCTTTTAGCTCCTGATTGGACCCAGAATGATCCCAAAGGGCATGGCAAAGTAGCCTCAAGCCAAATGCCAAGAGAAAGAACAGCAACCTCTAATCCTCATAGGGTGGTAAAATTCAACAGTATATGAGAGCAGCCCAGTTTCCTATACAACTTGATAAAATAGTCAGAAGGGAGTTCTGAGGAAAAGATGAAGGTGTCTCTTGTGGCAATTTCCCAGGAATACCAGAGATTTGGGAATCTGACTGCCATGAATAAATGTCTCTATGGGACCAACAATTTAGTTCAAACAAGTGTTTTTTTTTTCAAGCTACATTCAGTTATCTACTCTAATAGGTTGTCTCCTCTCTTCCCCAAAGGTGTTAAGTAATAGAGTGCATGGCAGTTTGACACTCTCAACCTTTTCTTCTCCTTCCCACAAGAAGTTGGAAACAACACCTTATGAATTATCTACTCTAAATCCCCATTTTTACAAATAACGGGTCCAGGGAGGTAAAGCGACTTCCTGAAGGTTACCTACTTAGTAAATAGCAAAGATTACTAACAAAATTTAATACTTTTCAGGTGAGTGTTCCTTCCACTACACCTTCATTTAGGTTTGCCTTACAAAAGAGTGTCTAAAATGTAACTAGAGTAGATAATTTTTTCTTTAATGTTTTGATATTTTATACTTGGAAACAACAAAAATAACCACCTAATGAAATCTGAGAAATTTATTTTCATTTAAGTATTTTAGCTTCAGCTAAAATTATTTATGGTTTCTTTATTTTATTATAGGGATGTGGGGTACAAATGAAGATTACATAGTTTATATATTTTTTAATAAGTTACAGTGAGAACTGACTACCCCAGATATTTGCCCCAGATTTATTCAAAATCAATAAAAATGTTTGCTATTACTATATATTACATAACATCCTAAAAATGAAGTTAGTTGGGTAAGTTATAAAAATATAAGCCTCTTTACATTTGAATGAAGCGAATTTTAAAAATAACTCAATAAACAAATACCGAGAACTTACAAAGTCTATCATATGCTAAATGTTACATATACGCTTTCCCCATGCACAGCCCCTACCATGGGAAAGTAAGTAAGGCATTGGCTTTGGGTTTTACATTCTTCACCTGGATTTAAAGTCTGTTCTGCTGCTTACTAAGACCTTGGCAAGTTATTTATATTTTCTGTTTTATTCACTTTGAAATAAGGATAACACCTATCTAACAAGATGTTTTTATAGATTAAATAAGATAATTTGGAAACAGTTCCTGGTACACAGCAAGAGCTTAATACTAGTTCATGTGTAAACTTTCTCAGATCATAAAAGTGTTTTTTGCTTGTTTTGTTTTGTTTTTGATTTAGGTTGGTCAAGTGTCAGAATATACAGTCTGCTGATCAACGGGAGATAGTTATCTCATGATTTCAGAATAGCACTTATTGATAAATGATGACATAATAAAGGCATACTTGTACTCAAAACAAGACCTACTTCAAGGAATCACCTAGCATCCTGGTTTAAAGGTACTCTAGGAATCAATAAGCTCACTGAATTAGGAGGTGGGGAGTCTACAGATGACTTTATTTGGCTTAAGGAAAGAATGCCACTTGCTCAGAAAGTGCAAAGATGCAAATTATCTGGACTGTGCTGACTGGTAGAGAGATTTGAGCTAATATGGGCCACCACGATGCCTACCAAACTCAATATTCACTCAAGAACATGTGTGTACAGTGATTATGGGTCAGTCCCTTGCTACTAACACCGGCGTCCACCGACCAGCAACACTGCATCACTTGGAAACTTACTCGAAACGCACAGTCTCAGGTCCTACCCCAACAGACCTACTGGATCGTAGTCTGCATAAAAACCTGATGCCTAGGGGATTCCTATTCACATTAAATTTACAGAAGCCCTGGATTAGGCAACAGTTTTTGCTGATGCCTTATCTGAATTTAATCCCCAGGAACTCTATGGCCCGGATACTTGATACCCCCTCCCTCCACGTTCAAGAGGTGAATAAACCTCGGGTTGTCTTCATGGCCGACCCTCCATGGATTGGATTTGGGGCCCAGCGAGGTCTGACTCCAAAGACCACCGAGACCAGAAGACGGGATCGCTTGGGGTCAAGGCGACCAATTCCGGGCAAGAAAGCGGCCTTGCGTGGGGCCTGGGCAGCTCGGGACAACACTTGGGGCGACACTGGCTATCCAGCGCGGAGCGGGAGCGCCCGGGGCGCGGCCTGGACCCGAGGCTGGGAGCCCTGGGAGCCGGCGGTCGCCCGCGAGAGCTACCGTTTACCTCTCCGGCTGCCGTCCATGCTTAGTCCTCTTGCAGCCGCCCTGGGGACACCAGGGGTCCCCGTCGGTCCTTCCCCCGGCCAGGCCCAGCCTGGCAGCGCAGGCCTGGAGAGGAGAAACCTGCAATAGCCAGGAGACCGTCGCTAGGCCGGTTGCTAAGGGCGGGGCCGGAGCGCCAGGATTGTGACGTCACGGCGCAGGGGACGTACGCTCGCGCAGCTCCGCCCCCTGGAAGCCCCGCTCCGCCTCGCTCCGCCCCGCTGGGTATTCAGGCTGGTGAAGAAACCTGGTGGGTCAGGAGCTGCAGGCGCCGGTCTGTTGTTCTGGGCTTCTGCCAGTCGTCCACCAAGCGGCCTCCTGCCGGGAGCTAAGTCATCAGCACCTGGCAGGCCTTGTGCCTGCGGGAAGAGCAGGAAGAGGAGGTGGTCTCATCTGGCATCCACGTCCCCTGGGGTCCGGAGAAAAGTCAAATACAGATGTTAGTTGAGGTCAGGGTAACATTTAACCAGTTCCAAATACTTACATTTCAAACAGTCCGTGAAGTTTTGGTTTAGTGGAAATCCTGGGGTCGCAAAACATTTAGGTATTTACATCTTACCTCTTAACCTTAATAATCGACTTTCGTCTCCTTTCTCTTACTGAGTTCCCCCCTCCCATCCCCTCTCTCCTATCTTAAGGCTCCAATCCGTTTTCTTCATAACAGAAGAGAGCTACAACAGGAATAAGGGGTTGATTCATTCCTGTCTTTCTACAATTTAATTTAGGAGCAGTTACCTTTGAATCTTGGAAATAAAATCAGAATAGGGCAGGGAGCATGCTGTCATGCAGCGACTCTGTTGACCTTTGGGGCTGGATGAATCATTCTTTCTTGTGCTGGTAGGGGGGTGGGGGGAGGTGCTCTCCCTGTTCATTGCAGGATGTTTAGCAGCATCCTTGGCCTCTACTCACTAGTGGCCAGAGTTTCCCAGGAGTGGATCCCACCCAACCCACCTCCAGCTCTGAGAATTATAAATGTCTCCAGATATTGCCAGATGTCCTGAGGGTGAGGGCAAAAATCCCACCCCAGCAGGGAACCAATGCTGTAATGAAAAGAGTACTGACCTTAAAGCCAGACAGGTACAACTTAGTTGTGAATTTTCTGACACTTAGCAGCTTGATCTTCAGTTCGTTTCTAAAATGCTCTGAACCTCAGGTTTCTCTGTTCTAATGTAAATTGTGAGAGTTGTTAAAATCAAATCAAAATGGACGCACAAGTATTGAAAAAAAAAAGCTGCCCTGAAAAACGGAGGAGGAGGAAGGCCATGAGGGAGAGTTCTCATGCACGAATGCCCAGTAACAAACACTATCATAAGAGACTGCAAAAACTACAACCTTGCACAAAGGCCTTCTGAGTCTCACACAAAAAGATAACATCTGCCCAGCAACTGCCTGTCCAACCTAGGACTGATGGTACTCTTGTTATTGATCCTTGAAGCCCAAGATAATTACTTCAAAACAATTATGTAATCCTCTTTTTAGAAACAAAAACAAAAAACACAACCTCTTGAGCCAGGGAGTTCAAGACTATCCTAGGCAACATAGTGAGATCCTGTCTCTACAAAAAAAATTAAAAATTAACTGGTTGTGGTGGCATGTGCCTGTAGTCCCAGGTACTTGGGAGGCTGAGCCCAGTAGGCCGAGGGTGTGGTAAGACATGATCATGCCACTGCACTGCAGTGTGGGCAACAGAGTGAGACTCTGACTCCAAAAAAAAAAAAAGCTTATTATGGCAAGAATATTCACAATGCAATGCCCATTCCAGAGAAAATGTCATTTTCTTCCAGAGAGTCTCCCTGTCTGTCATTTAGGATGACAAAATGATGCTACTAACTTTATAGTTACAAGGATTAATGGGTACAGTGCCCAGCAAATAAAAAGAGATATTCAACAAATGTTAGTTTTCTCTGTTCTGAGTGAAACTATCAGTGAATTCAGGCTTGAGGAATTAAGCCAGAAACCCTATAAGAAGGGGGAATAAAGGCCGGGCTTGGTGGCTCAGCCTGTAATCCCGTGCCTTGGGAGTCCGAGGTGAGTGAATTGCCCGAGCCCATGGGTTCGAGACCCGCCTGGGCAACTTGGCGAGACCTCACCTCTACAATAAGTCAAAAAAATTAGCCGGGCGTGGTAGCGCGTGCCTGTAGTTCCAGCTACTTGGAAGGCTGAGGCGGAAGGATCACTGGAGCCCAGCAGGTCGAGGCTGCAGTGGCCGGGAGTGTGCCACTGCACTCCAGTGTGGGCGACAGAGTGAGACTCCAACTCAAAAAAAAAAAAAAAAAGAAGGGGAATAAATCAGAAGAAACCCAGAGATAGTAACACCTCAGCCCCTGATTTCTAAAAACCTGGTGTAGGGAGACATTTAGACTCAAAATCTGAAGCATATTGAAATGTGTGTGTTGGTTCTGTGGCCCTGACAACAAAGGTCACTTGGAAGGACACAAGGCAAAGAGTCAGATGTTACCCAGAGAACAAAAACTCTTTCCTGCTTACGCATAGTGCTTGAAATCCATTTCTAAGATCACGAATATGTTCATTTCACTACTGGTAGCTAGAAGATACCTCGCACATAATAGGCCTCCAGTAAGCATTTGTTAAATTGAATTAGAACCAAAACCTAAAAAGCAAACACCCATGGAAGAAGCAATACAGTGACTTTATTCACACTAAGGTGATCCCAGTGTTTCTTAGAAAAGCAGACTTTAGGTTAAGTCGATTTTGCTCTGAAGTAGAAAGAGGACTTCATGATGAGAAGAGGACAGCTGAATGGGAGAGGGCTCTGAAGGCCACACTGCCTGCTCTTCCATTTTATCTGAAGCCATCTCATTGTATTATTGCCCTTTTAAACATTTTGATCCAATTTTTCCTTTTTTTTTTTTGAGGGTGAGAAAGCAGGAGTTTATTAAGAATACAGAAAAGCTCCCAAGCGGGAGGGGACACAAAAGAGGGTTGTCCTTGTTCCAATTTTTCAAGGATGTGTGCATAGTAGGGTTCATTTCTCTCCAATTTTAGCAGTGAACATTTTTTTGAGTCTGAGGTTTCACTCCGTCTCTCAGGCTTGAGTGCAGTGGCATGATCACTATGATCATGGCTAATGGCAGCCCTGATCTCCTAGGATCAGATGATTCTTCCACCTCAGCCTCCCTAATAGCTGGGACTACAGGTGTGCGCCACCGCACTTGGCTAATTTTTTTTTTTTTTGTAGAGACAAAGTTTTGCTATGTTGCCCAGGCTGGTCTTGATCTCCTGGGCTCAATCAACCCACCTGCCTCTGCTTCCCAAAGTGTTGGGATTACAGGCGTGAGCCACCTGTGCCTGGCCACAGTGAACATATTATTCTAAGTGCAATTTAACTTGTCCTTTATTTTGACTCTGTGTGTGTAAACAACAGAGAAGATCCTTTCTAGTTGCTATTCCCAAAAGATGACCAAGCTCATGGGCAGATGCGTACAGCTGGTATGAGTTTATTATAGACAAGCTCCCAAGAAAATCCTTTAAAAAAAAAAAAAAAGGAAAGAAAATCCTTTCATTGGGGAATCATCACCAGTTGCAATGACCTTGGAGAGCAGGCATTCTGAAGACCTTTTGTAGAGTACATAAACATGAATTTAATGTTCAGATATTATTCCAATGCTGTATTTTTGTTATTGACGTTTAGAAATCTGCATATGTGTATTTTATTTTATTATTTTATTTGAGACAGGGTCTTGCTCTATTGCCCAGGCTGGAGTGCAGAGGCATGATCCCAGGTCACTGCAGTTTTGACTTCCTAGACTCAAGTGATCCTCCCATCTCAGCCTCCTGAGTAGCTGGGACTACAGGCATTAGACACCACGCCCAGTTAATTAAAAAAATTTTTTTTTTAGAGACAAGGTCTTGCTATGTTGCTCAGGCTGGTCTTGAACTCCTGGACTGAAGCTATCCTTCCACCTTGGCCTCCCAAAGTACTGGGATTATAAGGCATGAGTCACCATGTCTGGCTGATAAGTATATTTTTGAGAAAACTTTGTCTCCCCTAAGCTGGTATGCACAAGTCAATGAATGGGTTTCCTTTTTCGTTTTAGCTGACAGGAAGCTCAAAACTAAGTGCTCAGTTGCAATAATTATGCATAGCCTATTTTTCTATTTATCTCTTTAATTCTTTTTCTGCTCTTTTTTTTTTTACTTTTGATGGCCTTTTTAATTTTATTTTTTATAATTTTTTGATTTTAAATATGTGGGGTACAATTCAGGGTTAGGTAAACAAATGTTCATTATGCAGGTACCCTTGTTGATGAGGTGTGCCCACCCATCACCTGGCAGTTTCCCACTACTGCTAATCCCTTTCTTATAGTATTATAATAGTTGATCAAGGTCTGCTTAGGAGTGAGAACATGTGATACTTGGTTCTTTGTTTCTGTGATAAATCACTCAGTATTATAGCCTCTAAGTTCATCCAAGTTGCTGTGAAGCTGTGAAGTTCATAATTTTGTCTTTCTTTATGGTTGTGTAATATTCCATTGTATATATGTACTACATTATTTTTTTTCCAGTCCTCTTTTGATGGGCCTTCTCATATTTTAATGGTTCAACTAAACCTGTTTTATTGGATAAGCTCTAAGTCCTTTGAAACTTGGGATATAAATAAAATAAACTATATATTATATATCATAGCATGTAGTCTGATACACATAATACATGGTTCACTTTTATTCTATTTTATCATATATTATTATTTTAAAACATGTTATAGGCTTGGCACAGTGGTTCATGTCTATAACCCCAGCACTTTGGGAGGCTGAGGTGGGAGGGCCCTTTGAGGCCAGGAGTTTGAGACCAACCTGGGCAACATAGTGAGATATCTTCTCACAAAAAACCCTAAACATTTACTCAGGAGTGTTGGTGCACACCTGTAGTCCCAGCTACTTGAGAGGCTGAGGCAGGAGGATCGTTTAAGCCCAGGAGTTCAAGGGTACAGTGAGCTCTGGTTGTGCCACTGCACTCTAACCAGGGTGACAACAAAACCCTATCTCAAAAAAAAAAAGGATATTTTATTATTATACATTTAATCTATATCTTTTTTTTTTTCTTTTTTCTTTTTGAGTCAGAGTTTCACTCTGTCACCCAAACTGGAGTGCAGTGGCACACTCACAGCCACTGCAGCCTCAACCTGCTGGGCTCAGGCAATCCTTCTGCCTCAGCCTTCCAAGTAGCTGGAACTACAGGCACCACATTGGCTAATTTTTTGATTTATTGTAGCGATGAGATCTTGCCATGTTGCCCAGGCTGGTATGGGACCCCTGGGCTCATGCAATCTTCCCGCCTCCGCCTCCTAAAGTGCTGGGATTACAGGCATGAGCTACCATGCCAGCCTATTTTATATCTTTATAGATGACCCTTAGTTTCATAATTCAGAGAATTCCTGGCATTCATGTTTTCCTGTTTGGAAAAAGTTTCAATAAATGCAGTAAAAGCAGCAAAAAGACAAATGTCAAGATAATCTTTTTCTAGTTATTAAGTTGCTATGAACATATCTTAATCCTTAACATTCCTGAAGGTTGAAAATGAAAGAAATTTAGGTAATTCTTTTTAGGGTATTCCATACTAAGTCAGAGTAAAATTAATAGAATTAATTGATGTGTGTGCACTGTGTTGATCTCAGTCTCAGGTTTTGGTGACTAAAGAATGCTTTGGAATTCAAGCTATTGACTACTTCTCAATCATTCTTCAATCAAAATACGGTAGCTATTGATGTGTCTAATAGCTAAATGAAAAATGGAACTTCAGAGCTTGGGGGTGTCAGCATATTATAAAGGAATGAATGCATTTGCTGTTTTCACTAGAGAGGGCTTTAGGAAAGTTTTAAGCTCTGTTCCTATGAGGAAAGCAGTTATGCCAATGCAGTATTTACCCACAAATCTTATTTAAGGATTGTAAGGGGCAACTGACAAATCTTTATTTATTTTTTAAATTTTTAAATTTTTTTATTTTAAATATGTGGGGTACAATTCAGGGTTAGGTATACAAATGTTCATTATGCAGGTATCCTTGTTGATGAGATGTGTTCCCCGCCCCCTGGCAGTTTCCCACTATTGACAATCCCTTTCTTATAGTATACAATAGTTATTTAAGATCCTTTTATGAGTGAGAAAATGTGATATTCAATTCTTTGTTTCTGTGATAGAGCATTCAGTATTATAGACTCTAAGTCCATACAAGACAAACCTTTAAAAAAGTGACTTCAAGGTATAGCTTCTCCAATTATATCTACATAATTGGATTATATATTGGATTATATGTTATAATTATATATATGTGTGCATATATTATATATGCTTATATAATTTAAGTTGATTCGTGTGTGGTAGTTTGTGAATCATAGATGCACTTATAAGAACTATTCATTAATTGTTGAAACTCTGAATTCTATTTTTTAAATGGAAAAGATAGCATCAAGACAGATGAACAGGTGGGTTAAGCTTTTTGTTTTGCTTTGTTTTTAAAAGTGAAGCCACTTGTAAACAGAAGACACATTGGGTGGAGATGATCAAACCTTTCGGACAGGCATCCTCCCCAATGTATGGTTGTGATGATTTTATATGTGTGTGTGTGTGTGTGTGTGTGTGTGTACACAAGAGCACACACACACGTGCACATGCATACACACTGAGTTCTTTTTTGAGCATAGGAAAAAATCACTCTATCATCTAAAGGTCCTTAATGATTTTTCTTAATTTTATTGTTAAAAGCAGGAGAAAGTGGAAGTGACCATAATTCAATATGTGTCTCACGGTATCACAGATAGACAAGAAAGAGTGACAAAAGGATTTACTGACCCAGTAAGGCCCATTTTGAGTTCTCTTGAAAAACAGAACTCTGAAATCTGAACATAGGCACAATCTTGTCCATAGAAAACGATCATTCTCAGAGTTGTAACACCACACAAAGTTTTTGCTTGTTTGTTTTGAGTTGGAGTCTCACTCCGTCGTCTAGGCTGGTGTGCAGTGGCACACTCATGGCCACCCCAGTGTTGACCTGCTGGGCTCTGGAGATCCTTGCGCCTCAGCCTTCCAAGTAGCCGAAACTACAGGCACGTGCTACCACGCCTGGCTAATTTTTTTGATTTTTATTGTGGAGATGAGGTCTCACCAAGTTGCCCAGGCTGGTTTTGAACCCGTGGGCCCAGGTAATCCTCTCACCTCGGCCTCCCAAAGTGCTGGGATTACAGGCTAGAGCCACCGCGCCCAGACACACAGAGTTTTTATGACGCATTTTAATATGCTTAATTCTATACCTAATTTTTATTTTTCCAAAGGTTGAAAAATGTGCAACATTTCGACTCTGTAGGCAGCCTCACTGATTTCTTTAATAGAATATTTTGTTTATAGAAACAGAAGATTCATATTGTGACCCTTTGGTTGAGGCTGCCAGATTGCAGATGTTCGATCCACTAATAACTGTCACTGTCCCTCTCTTCGTTGCTCCCCAGCTGTGTTCTTTAAACATTTTCGTTTAATTAAGAGCCCAAGTCTCCATGAGCAGAACTTAATCATTCTGTGGTTACTAGGTAACCTGTTCCCCGAGCTTAAGAAAAGCATTTTATCTGTTCTTCCTACTGTCAATCAATCACCACAACAATACATTAGGGAGGATACCCACCCTAGAGGCTTGATCATTTCCATGGAATGTGTTCTCTGTTTACAAGTGACTTCACCATTAAAAACAAAGCAAAATAAAAAGCAGAGCCAATCGGTTTCTGCTTTGCAAATATCTTTTCTATTTAAAAACCAGAATTCAGAATTTTAACAATTAATGAATTTCTGAAATGAAGCTCTTACAAGTGCATTTGTGATTCACAAATTGCCACTTGTAAGTCAACTTAAAAAAAACAAAAAACCCTGGTTTCTGTAAGCTACTGGTCTTTATTGGTTCCCTCCTTAGTTTTTTTAAGGAACTTCAATCTCTGCTCTAGACATACTTGAGTTCTTTGTCTTTTTGGACGTCTGACTGTGATATACTCAAACATTTTAAAGTATTAGGGTGAATGACCCAAAATTGCTACTTTGTAAATTAAAAAACGTTCAAATATAGACAATATCATTGGGTTCTACCTAGTAATTTAAATTATTTGAAAAGCACTATTGGAAACTTAGATCTAATTCAGACTTCAATAATTATATCTTAAGACTGTTTAAGCAGGTAGGCTTAGAAAATGGAGGTGGGGTTGGTTCTTGACCCCCTCCAACACTTTCAGTCTCTGACTTAATTGAATCAAATACAAGGTTTCTCAAATCCTCTTTGAGTCCTTGTCTGCAATTACTCAGTGTTCATGATGTTTTTAAACAAAATTTAAATTGTCCAACAGTATAAAAATGTGTTATGAAAATAGCTTCTCGGAATGCAACATTAAGTGTCCACTGAAGGTTATAGATAGGCAACCTGAGATTAAAGGAAAACATTGAGGCCAAGAAATAAATACAGGTGTTATTTCCCACAGTGAGGGCCCGTCTAGATGGAGACATTGGTGGTGATCTGGGCACAGAAAGACTTCCTCTGCGTCATTTCTAACATGCAGAGTGGATGTTTGGGGAAGAAAGACAAACAATATAGAGGAAGTGGTGCTCCCAGCCTCCTTAATTTATGTTATTTTTATTTTTTGAGTCGGGGGTCTCACCCTGTCATCAAGGTTGGAGTGTAGTGGCATGATCACAACTCACTGCAGCCTTGACGTTTTGGACTCAGATGATCCTTCCACCACAGCCTCTTGAGTAGCTGGGACTACAAGCAGATGCCACCACACTAGGCTAATGTTTTCTGATTTTTTGTAGACACAAGGTCTTGGTATGTTGCCCAAGGTGGTCTCAAATTCCTGGCCTCAAGCAATCCTCCAGCCTTGGCCTCCCAAAGAGCTGGGATTACAGGCATGAGCCACCACGCCTAGCCCTTAATTTACTTTTTTTTTTTTTTTTAAGAGATGAGGTCTCACCAAGTTGCCTGGGCTGGTCTTGAACCCGCAGGCTCAGGCAATCCACTCTCCTAGGCCTCCTGAAGTGCTGAGATTACAGGTTGAGTCACTGAGCCTGGCCTAATTTACTTTTTAAACAGGGCCTCAAGCAAGCAAATATCTTCCCTTGTCTTTCAGAGGATTTGGGGACTAAGAGGATATCAGTGATCACTAAGCAAAAATCCTCATCATGCATAAAAGACTATGGAGCCCAGAGAAAATAAGTAATTAAGTCACACAACTCAGCTGACTCCTGATTCAGCGCTCATCCCACTAAATCAGGAAATAGGCAGCAAGAAAATGATTTCAGTGACTTTTCATCATGCATGTTCACTCTCTTATGCATGAGCTACCTAAAATAATGGAAAAATGGTTTTCATATGCAATCATGGAAATATTAAATGGAAAAGGTAAATGATAGTTTGCTTGAGTCTTCTGTCTTAGGCAAGCCTGTACCAAAATAAATACAAATTTGTATATTTTAAAGTCACATATTTTCTTCTAAAAGATCAACATGTTTTATTCAACCACAGTTGAATAATTTTTCTTCTACCCTGGAGATGATTGCTTTGCCCTAAACCAAGGAAATTATCATTTGCCTTAAGTTTAGGAACATTATAATGGCAAATTATCCCTCAGGAGGGGCAGCTTCTCTTTCTCAAGGTCATAAAAGAATGATGCTAGTGACTTCTTGTAAAGTAAAAACCATCACTTGCTATTTCGACCAATGTTAGTGGGTACCTTTCTTTTATTTATTTATTTTTATTTTTTTGAGTTGGAGTCTCACTCTGTCACCCAGACTGGAGTGCAGTGGCCGCTCCCGGCCACCGCAGCCTCGACCTGCTGGGCTCCAGTGATCCTTCTGCCTCAGCCTTCCAAGTAGCTGGAACTACAGGCGTGCGCTACCATGCCCGGCTAATTTTTTGATTTATTGTAGAGATGAGGTCTCGCCAAGTTGCCCAGGTGGGTCTCGAACCCACGGGCTCAGGCAATACACTCACCTCAGCCTCCCAAAGCGTGGGATTACAGGCTGAGCCACCAAGCCTGGCTAATGGGTACCTTTCATGGGCAAGGGTACCTGGCTCATGTTTCTCTCTCAGATTCTGCAGGAAAATGGTGCTTTCTCTACTCATTGGTGATCTTCCCAGCTTTTACCTGCTTTGAAGAGGATCTCGGGAAACTGCGTATCTATAGGGATATTGTCAAGTGTCAGGTAACATGGAACAGCGTGAGTATGTGGTGGAATCAACCTATTTTGAACCCTAGCACTGCTGTGTGCTTGCTGTGAGGCCTTTACCGAGGGCTCATTTCTTCATCTGTAAATAGCCTATTAATAGTGTCGACTTCACGTGATGGCTGTGGGAATGCAAGAGGTCATGCAGGTAAATACTGTGGTGTCTGGCTGTCCTAGTTTGGGCTCCTCCAGAAACTGACAGTGAGACAAGGATTCAAAGCAGTGGTAGTTTATTTAGGAGGAGGTCCCAATAAACACCTTGTAAGGGAGACAGACATGAGGCAGAGAAGGGAAAAAAGCCAAAAAAGGGGTGCTGTCTACCAAGTGACCACTGTGGGCAAGCGGAACTTAGTCCCACCAGGAAGGCAACTCTGGGAAACAGTATGGAACACAGCTGGGCACTGATCCACCATCTACCAATGGTGCTTGTCTAAAGGATACTAGGTGGCTAATTCCCTGGCCTTCTGACTGGCCCATAGGCAGGTAAATGGGGTTTGTTCAGAGAAAACTCTAAGCACTCAGGGGCAGGTGCTGGCTATCAGAGGTCGAGATTGGCATGCTAAGAAGTGGCCAGGGCTGAGGAGATGACCAGAGTGTCAACAGTGTCTACTGCCCTGGCAACAGGCACTGTTTGACACATATTCACTTGTATTTTAAAATATTATTAATGGCTGGGCTTGTTGGCTTAGCCTGTAATCCCAGCACTTTGGGAGGCTGCATCGAGTGGATTGCCTGAGCCTGGGTTTGAGACCAGCCTGGGCAATTTGGTGAGACCTCCTCTCTACAATAAAAAATTAGCCGGGCGTGATAGTGCATGCCTGTAGTTCTGGCTACTTGAAAGGCTGAGGTGGAAGGATAGCTGGAGTTCAGCAGGTCAATGCCTGGGTGGCTGTGAGCGTGCCACTACACTCCAGCCTGGGAGACGGAGTGAGACTCCAACTCAAAAAATATATGATGATGATGATGATGATGATGATGATGGTGAATCAGGGTCTCACTCCATCACCCAGGCTGGAGGGAAGTGGAATGATCAGGGTTCACTGCAGCCTTGACCTCCTGGACTCAGGCGATACTTTCTCTTCAGCCTCCTGAGTAGCTGGGACTACAGGTGCGTGCTGCCATGTCTGGCTAATTTTTTTGTAGAGATGAGGTCTTGCTATGTTGCCCAGGTTGGTTTTGAACTCCTGGCCTCAAGCAATCTTCCCACTTTGGCCTCCCAAAATGCCAGGATTGCAGGTATGAACCACCACGTTCAGCCAGTATTTAAAAATACTATTATTAAGTGACCTTTTAGGTTCTTTTCATATTGGCTGTGCCAGACACGAGGAAGGCATTGTCATGAACATCTGCCTGGCATACTTTCCCTTTTCTCCCTATGGGAAGCTCATCCCATGTCCTTTCGTCCTGCTCGTCTCTCCTTCCCTATCCCTTCTTTTCCCTCATCCCTTTATTATCACAGGAAGTGGGAATGTGACCCAGGAGAATACTTCCAGACAGCTGGTTGCAGGAACAGACCAAGGTGGGCACGGGACCTTAGTTAGCATGTCACCCTGTCAGCAACCTCCCTCCAGGGGCCTTAGCTGCTGGAACTATTGGCACTGACATTCTGCTCCATCTGCTAGGCTGGAAGATAGGAGTTCTGGGCTGTTGGCAAGCCATCTTGTTTACTGTGGAAAACATGTGTCCAACATTGGAGTGGGGGTGCAGAGACAGAGAGAGACACAAAGAGAGAGAGATACAAAGACAGAGAGAGACAGAGACAGAGAGGGAGAGGGGGAGAGATGGAGACGGAGAGAGAAAGAGAGAGGGAGACAAAGAGAGAAAGGGAGAGAGGAAAAGAGAGAGAGAAAGACACAGAAAGAGAGAGAAAGAGACAGAGAGGGAGAGAGAAATAGACAGAGAGACACAGAGAGAGACAGAGAAGGAGAGAGACGGAGTCAGAGAAAGACAGAGAGACAAAGACAGAGACCGAGAGAGAGAGAGAAAGAGAGAGAGAGAGAGAGAGAGAGAGAGAGAGAGAGAACACATCCTAAAGTCATTATTTTATGCCAAAATGCAACTCTAGTTGAAGTGAGTTGTGCCTCTGGGTCTACTAGTCCTATGAGTCAATAAATCCTTTGCTGTTGCTTGCAACAAAGAGTCCTACTGCCAGAACATGTAATATACATGTGCAGTATTTCACGTGCTAGGAATTCTGCTACTTATCTTTTGACACATTGCCGTCCAAAGTTCCCAAGTAGCTGTAAAAGTTGCTTAGAAAGATACAGGAGGCAGGTACATGCTGGCAGCGTCATTATGTCCAGAACATCCTTCCTCTCCTTTGAGGCTTTGGCATTTTCTGTGTCATTGTTCAGTCATAGCATTAAATAACTTCGAGTCACCTACCTCTTGAGAAAGTGATTCTCTGTGCAGTTCTTCCAGTCCTGATTACATCATGGAGAGAGTCTGCTTGTACTAGGATGTCTTTAGCACCTCTCCAGTTTTCTAACCAAGATCAAAGCTCAGGCTCAGGCCAAAGTATTTGGATAAGGTTTGAGACAGTCATTTTTGTGGTGCTTATTTATGGCAAACACTCTAGTAGTCCTTCATTCCCTTCCCTCTGTATCTCTCTCTTTTTTTTTGAGTCAGGGTCTCACTCTGTCGCCCAGGCTGGAGTGTAGTGGCACAATCACGATTCACCAGAGTCTGGACCTCCTGCTCTCAGGCGATCCTTTTGCCTCAGTCTCCCAAGAATCTGGGACTATAGGCACGCCCCACTACACCCAGCTAGTTTTCTAATATTTTTGTAGAGAATGGTCTTGCTATATTGCCCAGGCTGGTCTCCAACTCCTGGCCTCAAACAATCCTTCTACCTCTGCCTTCCAAGGACTACAGACATGAACTACCATGCCTGGCCCTTATTCTCTTTTCAAGGTTTCAGTTACCCATGGTCAACTGCTCTCCAAAAATATTAAATGGAAAATTCCAGAAATAAATAATTCCTGATTTATAAATTGCATGCTGTTCTGAGTAGCATAATGAAATCTCATGCCATCCCACTCAGTCCTACCTGGGATGTAAACTCTCCCTTTGTCCGGGTCTCCATGCTGTCCAGACTGCCCCCACAGTGGGTGACTAGGTGACTCTCAGAGACCATCTCCCACTGTTACAAAAAGGATGAGTAGTGCATTCAGATATTTTGAAGGAGACCACATTCACTTAACTTCTATTCCAGTATATTGTCAGAACTGTACTATTTTATTATTGGTTATCATTGCTACTCTCTTACTGTGCCTAATTTATAAATTAAACATTATCATAGGTATGCATAGAAAAATAGTGTATATGGAATTCGATGCTTTCCACGGTTCCAGGCATCCACTGAGGATCTTGGAATGTGTTTCTTGTGGCTAAAGAGGGACCACTGTATTGTCCTTCCAATGATGATTAAGCCATAGTTTCTTTTAAAAATATGGTTAATTTAGACCCAATTTGGTGACTCACACTTGTAATCCCAGCATTTTGGGAGGCTGAGCCAGGAGGATCGCCTGAGCTCAGGAGTTCCAGACCAGCCTGGGTAACATAGCCAGACCTCATTTCTAAAAAAAAAAAAAAAAAAAAAAAATCAGTCAGGCATGGCAGTATCTGCCTGTAGTCCCAGCTACTGGGGAGGCTGAGGCAGGAGGATTGCCGGAGTCCAGGAAGTTGAACTGAGCCCAGGAAGTGATTGTGCCACTGCACGCCAGCCTGGGTGACAGAGTGAGATCTTGACTCAAAAAAATATATATGGTTAATTTTGAAAGTGAGTAATTTCAAAGGAATACTATCAGAGAGATAATGGTGCAGGTGGTGTAACATGGCAAAAGCTGTGTAGGTGGCATTTTAAGGCTTAACTTAGGGAATCGCTTGCTTAGTATGATGGTATCTCTGTTTCTGTAGAGAAAAAGGAGGAAATAGGCAAGAATCCTCTCCAATTTGTGTAGGCTGATTCTCTGATGTGATTTTTTTTTTTGAGTCGAAGTCTCAATCTGTTGCCCAGGCTGGAGGGCAGTGGCATGACCATGGCTTGCCACAGCCTCGACCTACTGGCCTCAGGCAATCCTTCCGCCTCAGCCTCCCAAGTAGCTGGAAGCTATAGGTGTGTGTCACTACAACCGGCTTTTTTTTTTTTTTTTTCTTGTGGAGACAAGGTCTCACCAAGTTGCCCAGGCTGGTCTGGAATCCCTGGGCTCAGGCAATCCTCCCGCCTCCGCCTCCCAAAGTGCTGGGATTATAGCTGTGAGCCTCCGTGCACTGATGTGATTTTGACTAAAGGACAAAATTGATTTATCGAGGAAGGTGTCTCGATTTATTTGATAAAATACAGAACACTCCTGTTTCCCAGTATCTGCTTTCAACTCTACTCTCATGAAGTCCCCTCCCTACTGGCAGCAGGGGCTCTTCACAACACTTCAACCTAATTCCTTAGCTTTTTGTCACTTTCAGTGATTAAATGTCACCTTTATGGGTACACCTAAAGCCCAGACTTCTTCACCACTATACAAGGTTCAAGGTTCAAAAAAATTCAGAGTTTATTTATTAAAAAATTGCATATGTATTCTTACATGTTCAAACTCTAGTCATCTTCAAAGTATTCTCTGTCGGATGCCGTACACCTACCCAGACGCTCTTTCCACTGCTCAAAACAGTTTTTGAACTCAAGTCGTCAACATTGACGCCTGTTGTTGCTTCTGCTGTTTTTGTTTCACCTCTTCTGCATAGGAAAAACGTTTTCCTTTGGGAACTTTTTTCTTCCAGGAAAACAAACAAAAAGTTGCTCGGGGGTGAGATGGGGTGAATAGGGAGGGTGGGGCATGGGAGTCATGCCGTTTTTGGTCAAAAACTGCTGGACACTCAGTGTGGTGTGGGCAGGTGCACTTATAAATCACCCATCATTAAATGGCCAAAATCGAAAGAATCTACAAAAAAAAAAAAAAAAAAATTAACAGAAGCTGCACGCAGTTTCTTACAACAACACTAACTGGTCCACTGACGCTGAGTGGTTCCCAGAACACTCATCTAGCAAGAGAAAGAAGTCTGTGCTACAAGGGGCCCACCCTGCAAAAGATAATTCCTGGGTTTTTTTGGGTCCTCCCTTGTACAATGCCTCTGTGTGACCCAGAACCATTTGTAAGCCCTAAAGCTTTTAGAAAAAATAAAAGTCAGCTTCAATGTTTGTTTTTTTTTTTGAGTTGGAGTCTCACTCTGCCGCCCAGGCTGGAGTGCAGTAGCACACTCACGGCCACCCCAGTGTCAACCTGCTGGGCTCCAGCGATCCTTCCGCCTCAGCCTTTCAAGTAGCCAGAACTATAGGTGCGTGCTACCATGCCCAGCTAATTTTTAAAATTTATTGTAGAGATGAGGTCTCGCCAAGTTGCCTGGGCTGGTCTCGAACCTGTGCGCTCAGGCAATCCACTCGCCTTGGCCTCTCAAAGTGCAGGGATCACAGGCTGAGCCACTGAACCTGGCAGCTTCAATTTTTAAGACTCAGCCCTGTATGTTTAAATATTCTGACCTTTCAACGTATCCAAAGCCCATCCTTCCCCTCCCCCCAGTGCTGTCTAGACCACGGGGCTCCCACTGCTGATACTGGGGGTGGCGTGATCTGCTCTCATACCCCCATCCACCTCCCTCCATGCCCTGGCTCCTCAGATGCTGAGGTGGAGAAGAAAAAGGAGTGAGAAAGACCTAGCCCCTCCTTTGACCTGTCTGTGTTTACTCTCTTGGGTGGCTGACACCTTCTTGCGTAAGGGCTCAAGGTGGACAAATAGTGGCACCAGCATGCCTCTGATGGCGGCTGAGTCCCGAGCGACTTCCTAGATGTTGGTGACATGTTGTAAGATTGGACTCCCAATGACTCCTCACTGTGCATCGTTTCCCATGACTTCAGTGAATTCCCTCCTTAACCTTTGCCATGGCAATCCTCAGCCAGATGATGGACCCAGCCTCTCAGACTTGCAGGTGTGTGTGGGAACCTCTTCTTACTCCTTGGGAGCTAGAACTAGAGGAAGGGGGCTTGAAGAGGAGTGGCCCCTCTCTGCCTGACCACCCTCCCATCCTGCCGTGTGTCCTTCATCTGCTCCCCTTTGCCTGGATCGTAGAGGCAGGTAAGTGGATCCACAGACTAACAAAGACACTTTAAAATTATAATATTATTATTATTATTTTTGCATCAGGGTCTAGGCTGGAGTTGCCTAGGCTGGAGTGCAGTGGCATGATCATGGCTCACTGCAACCTCTACCTCATGGACTCAGGTGATCCTCCTGTCTCAGTCTCTCGAGTAGCTGGGACTACAGGTGCGCACCTCCATGCCCAGCTAATTTGTTTTGCTTTTCTTGTAGAGAGGAGGGCTTGCTATGTTGCCCAGGCTGGCCTTGAACTCCTGGGCTCAAGTAATCCTCCTATCTTGGTGGACCCCATCTCTACCAAAAAAAAATTGCCAGGCATGGTGACATGCACCTGTAACCCCAGCAACTCAGGAGGCTGAGGAGGGAGGATCACTTGAGCCCAGGAGTTCAAGGCCACAGTGAGCTATGGTCACACCACTGCACTCCAGCCTGGGATTACAGGTGTGAGTCACTGTGCCCAGTTTAACATAGACATTAACCAGGGAATGGAATGAAAACTTCCCTCCTTGTGAGTACTCCCAAGTACACCAATGAATGATTCTCTTGGTACCTGCCTCCCTTGGTTTCCAAGAGGAGAAGCAGTTCTCCCCTTCCTGATACTGCAGGAAGGGGGAGGGAATAGCTTCTTCTCATAAGCAATGCCCCTACAAAAATGAAACTTCTTCCTTGGACTCTAATTATCCATGTTTTCTTGTTGATGGACATCACAGGTTAAACAATAACCACCCAAACACATCATACCCTAATCCCAGGAACCTGTAAATATTACCATATAAGGGAAGAGGGCCTTTGCAGATGTGATCACGTCAAGGATTTTGAGATGAGAAGATTATCCTAGATTATCTGGGTGGACCCTAAATACAGGCCCTAAGGGTCCTGTCTTTATAGGAAAGACAGAGGAAGATTTGACACAGGCACACAGAAGAAAAGGTAACACAAAAATGGATGCAGAAATTGGAGTGATGCAGCCACTACCCAAGGCATGCTGGAGAGCAAGTGGTGGATTATTTCATAGAACCTCCAGAGGAAGTGTGGCCCTGACAGCACCTTGATTTCGGCTCAGAAATACTGATTTCAGACTTCAGCTTCCAGAATTGTGAGAGGATAAATTTTTGTTGTTTTAAACCCCCCGGTTTATAGTAATGTTCTTTTTTCTTTTCTTTTCTTTTCTTTTAAGAGCCAGAGTCTTTCTCTGTTGCCCAGACTGGAGTGCAGTGGTGTGACCATAGCTCACTGTGGCCTTCAACTCCTGGGCTCAAGTGATCCTCCCTCCTCAGCCTCCTGAGCTGCTGGGATTACAGGTGCATGTCACCATGCCTGGCAATTTTTTTTTTGGTAGGGGTGGGGTCTCGCTTTGTTTTCTGGGCTGATCTTAAATTCCTGGGCTCAAATGATCCTCCTGTCTTGACTTCCCAAAGTGCTGTGATTACAGGTGTGAGCCACCATGCCCGGGCATATTAAAATTTCATTATAGGTTGTCATTTTCCCACTATAGTCTCTCCTCTTGGGATTATCAAGAATTATTGTTTGATAACATGAAAATATAGAATAAAGAATTATGAGATTGGAATCCTTGGGCTGTAATGTCTTAACTAGTTGTATAAATTTGAACTGACCCCTCTCCAAGTCTCAGTCTCCTAACCTTTAAAATAAAAGAGTCAAATTGCAATTAATGTTGCTTCCAGCCCCTTATTTCTATGAAAAACTTGGTATTTTTAAAAGGCAGGCTTTTCTTAGTTTTCTGACAAAGGCCAAATCTCTAAAACTTTGAAGTTATTTTAGGACCCATGCTATCACCAGCTTCTCTATAGAAGATGGCAGATTTAGTGTTAGTGATTTCACTGATATTTTGTTCTTGGAAAATTATTCATGGTCTTAAATCACGTCCAAACACTAAGACTGCTAACAGTACCATTTGTAAAAAAACATGAAGAGTTTCAGAGCGAGGAAGAAGTAAACTATTTTGTCTGACACCTCCTTGACTGATTGAACTAGGGCATCTTGTATTACACCTATAATAAGTTGGTTTTTTAAAAATCTGCTTTCATTAAAAGTTTTTTTTTACTGTTGTTTTGTTCATTAAAAAAAATCCTCAGTATCCTCTATTTTTTTATTTTTATTTTATTTTTGAGTTGGAGTCTCACTCTGTCACCCAGGCTGGAGTGCAGTGGCATAATCACGGTTCACCACAGCCTTGACCTCCTGGGCTCAGTTAATCCTCCTGCATCAGCTTCCTGAGTAGCTGGGACTATAGGCCTGTGCCATCACACCAGGCAATTTTTTTTTTTTTTTGGTAAAAATAAGGTCTTGCTATAATGCCTAGGCTGCTCTCAAACTCCTGAGCTCAAGGAATCCTCCTGTGTTGGCTTCCCAAAAGTGCTGGGATTACAGGTGCAAGTCACCACACCTGGCCTGTATTCTCTAGTCTAAAGCAGAAATCACAAAAATCTGAAGGAGTGGGCAGTTGAAATGTTTGAGGACAATAGGTGTTAAGGCACTGGTATTGCTGCCAGGTGTTTTCACTGCTCAGGTACTCTGCCTTTTCAATAACAGACATAATCAAATACAACAGCAGGCTGTACACCGGACATAAGCACCACTCAGAAACCCAGGATCTCAAGGGGTTGGTATCCAAAGCCGGCTGCTTATTAAGAGTCTCCTGGAAGATTTCTCAAAGAACTAAAAGCAGATCTCCCATCTGATCGAGCAGGTCCACTACTTGGTACCTACCCAAAGGAAGAGAAATTACACAAAAAAAAGACACCTGCACTCTTAGGTTTATAGCAGTACAATTTACAATTGCAAAGGTGTGGAATCAACCTAAATACCTATCACCTGATCAGTGGATAATAAAAATGTAGTAAATGAGGTCCGACAATTAGGTTCATGAATCATCCTAGAAAAAGTGCTACATACCTCATTGCTGAATATCACTACAGTCACCTTCAAAGTACTCCCCTTGGGAAGCTGTGCACAGATGCCAGTGCCTAGTCCACTTATCAAAGCAATTTTGGAACTCTTTTTCTGGAATGACCATCAGAGCTATCATTGTCAACTGTTGAGGTTGGAACTTATTACAAACTTGCCACCGTGCACTTATGTTGGCAGCACTGTACAAATAACTGTATTGGAACACCCTTCCTACTCACCTGTTCTGGCCCCCAGTGACTTTTTTCCTTATCTGAATATAAAGGAAATATTGAAGGGAAGACATTTGATGACATTCAGGACATCAAGGTAACATGATGACAGCTCTGATGGCCATTCCAGAGAAAAAGTTTCAAAATTGCTTTGATGGGTGGACTAGGTGCTGGTGTTAGTGCATAACTTCCCAAAGGGAGTACTTCAAAGGTGATTGTAGTGATATTCAGCAATGAAGTATGTAGCATTTTTTCTAGGATGAGTTTGCAAACTTAATTGTCAGACCCGTGTATACACTGCGGGATGCTGTTCAGCCATAGAGAAGAATAAAATAATGTATTTTGCAGCAACTTGAATGGAATTGAAGACCATCATCCTAAGTGAAATAACTCAGGAATGGACAGCCAAAACTGCATGTTCTCACTTATAACAGGGAGCTAAACTAAGGGTCTGCAAGACACAGAGAATTGTGTCATAGACATTGGAGTCTCATAAGGGGGAGGGCGGGAAGGGGGGAAAGGATAAAAAAATCACCTGTCGTGTACAGTGTGTACTAGTGGGGGCAAGGGGCACACTTAAAACCCAGATGTTTTCACCACTATACAATGTATACAGGTAACTAAAACCTATCTGTACCCATAAAGCTATTGAAATTTAAAAAAAAAGTCTTCTGGAGCAATTTTGCTTGCCAGAAACCCTGAATTTGTTTTGGTTTGGTTTTGAGCATTGGTGTGTATGTGTGTGTGAGTGTGTGTGTGTATTTTTTTCATTTCCTCTGCTGATTCTCTTGTGGATCAGAGGTGAAAAGCACTAAAGATATAGTGTTACAGGTTCCTTACACTACAAATGAAAGTGTATATTGTAGGTAGACTCTGATTAAAGAGTATGTTGTAAGACTAGGGCAACCACTAAATATTTTTTAAAAACTGGTGTAAATGATAAGTCTATAGAGATGATCAAATGGAATCCTAAGAGATATTCAGTGAACCCGAGAGTAGGTAGAAAATAAGTCAAGTCAAAGGGAAGAGAAAAAGACATGAGAGAACACATAGAAAACATCTAGTAAGAAGTTTAAACCCCTAACAGAGCTCTTCTTATTTTTTTTCTCTTTTCAAGAAGATAGCTCTTAATGCATTTTACATGAGATAGTCTAGACACTAAATAAAAGACAGAAGTAGTCGGATTGGATGAACAACAAGACCCAGCTATATGCTTCTTTGCAGATAGCAAAAAGCAGATTCTGAAATTCTTATGGAAAAGTGAAGTAACAAGAGTAGTTGAAACAATTCTGTAAAGTAAGAACAAACTACAGAAGTTGTATCATAAGGGGAAGATGGGTGAAGGGTAGACAGGAACTCTTGCCACTCTTCTGGAAGTTTAAAGTTATTTCAAAATAAAAAGTTAAAAAACTTAACTGTTTATCAGGCATTATGCCAGTTGAAAGATGAGGAAACTGAGGCACAGTGGAATTTTTCATAAATGTATTAAATTGACTACCTTGTACTTCAACCTAGTTCTGTCTGATCATCAAGATTGTCCTTTTTTAAATAAATGAATTACAGGTGTTTTGGGGTGCACCTTGTGTTTGGCTCACACTGGTGTCTGTGTCTGGTGAGGGCCACTAATGGTGGAAGGCAAAGGGGAGCCTGTATGTGCAGAGATCACATGGCGAGAGAGGAAGCAAGAAAGGAAGAGGGTAGATGCCAGGCTTTGTTTAAACAACCAGCTCTCATGGGAATAAATCGAGTGAGAACTTGCTCGTGATCCTGAGGACAGCACCAAGCCAAGCATGAAGGATCCACTCTTGTGACCCAAACACCTCCCACGCTGGGGATCAAATTTCACCATGAGATTTGGAGGAGTCAAACCAACAAACCACAGCAGTGCTCAAACATGAAGTCATTTGTAAGGACAGGCTGAATGAGGCACTCAAGAAATCATCACAGCAGCAGCCACTAAAAATAGAACTCCTGACAGTCAACCTCTTCTTCTCAGTGTGAGCTGGACAGAGTCTCTCACCTCTGTGCCAGTGCTCCATCGTGCTATCTTCTGCTTTCCCTTCTGCATGAACAGTTACCAATGAGAAATGCATGGGAATAAATGGACAAAGAAGAGAACAAAGCTGCACTTGTTCAAATAAAGCCCAGCTGTTAGGACATAGCTCTTATACCACAAGTACTGATCCCATGTGTTTCTTGGAAGTGATCTCTTTCAACTCAATCAAGCCAGCACACACTTAACATTCATCATTTCCTGCTTTTATGCAACTCTATAGTATAAGCTCTGTGGGGTCTTGTCAGACTCTTTGTTGTTGAGTAATAGCACATTTGTTTGAAGGAAAAAAAAAGATAGGCAAATTAGAAAGGAGAGCAGGAGTCTATTGCAGAAATGTAATAGGCCTGCTCTCCTTGCTGGGAATGGGCTGTTGTTGTAGCCCAAACATTTTCCTCATGGCCAGGGTACAGTGCAGTGGCACAATCTGTCACCCATGCTGGAGTGCAATGGAGTGCAGTGGTACAATCATGGCTACTGTAGCCTCAACCTGTTGTGCTCAGGTGATCCTTCTGCCTTAGCCTTCCAAGTAGCTGGGACTACAGGTGTGTGTCACCATGCCCAGCTAATTTTTTTTAATTGTAGAGATGAGGTCTCGCTATGTTGCCCAAGCTGGTCTCAAACACCTGGACTCAGGCAGTCCTCTTGCCTCTGCCTCCCAAAGTGCTGGAATTACAGGTGTGAGCCACGGTGACCAGCTACCGTCCTCTTTTATATAGAGGCTAAACTTTCAGTGAAGTAAGCCATAATCTAAGACTTGCTCTATCCAAGAGCCTAAAAAAAAACACAGGCATTCACCCAAATCCATATTTTCCCAGCATAATCAAAGCATATGAAACACTTCGGTATTGCGTGGAAATGTGTCCTGGTTTCATTTACCAGGTGAGGATTACATACATTTTATAGTGTAAATGTGCATGCCTTTCCAGCTGTTTTTTAAGGTATTTCATCTGCAGAAATCACTGAATTACAGCTTGTCATATATTTACACAAACCAAATTAAAAAGCTGTTTTGCACTCTGTGACATATAAAATGTGCATCAAGTGATTTATTTGCAAGAGTGGTTATGTAGAGTCTAGGTCCTAGGCTACTGTGAATGCATATCGACCAACATTTGGCTTGTTGGACTACAAGTGAATATAACTAGTGAGAACATTAACTTCTTGGTCCTGAACTGTTATACAATGTGTTAGCTTTAGCTCTCAGAACTCAGTAACTAAACTAGAGTAGGAGTAGTTGAAATGTGCCGTTTTAAAGTAACATTGGACCACAAAAAAATGTGAATTACTCATTGCTATGATCTAAAATTTTTTGCCCCCTCCAAAATGTGTATGCTATATCTTAACGCCAAAAAATGTGATGGCATAAAAGGTGGGGCCTTTGAGAGGTGATTAGGTGAATGGGACTATTGCCTTTTTAACAAGGCCCTTTCCTCCTTGTAATGACACGGTGAATGGACAGCAGTGAATGAACCAGGAAGTGAGCTCTCACCAGCCAGCACTCTGACCTTGGACTCCTCAGCCTCCAGAACTGTGAGAAATACATTTTCACAGTTTATGACAATTTCTTATATCAGCCCGAAAAGACTAAAAACACCCATGGTTAGTGATCAATAATAAGGATGAAAATGATCTCTGTAAAATCTAAAGACACTGTAAAAATGCCAAAGGGTTAGAGAGAAAATGCCAAAGATGAAAGATGCAACAGTAATTCAATCAGATGATATAGAAAAATAAAAACAGAACTTTAAAAGTATAATTGGCTCTGCTTGCGCCCTGGGGCTGAGTGTCTTGCTCTCTCTGGAGTTCGGTCTGTTTCTCCAGGCTTATGGCTCCAAGTCTGGTCAGGCTCGATAGGGCAGGGGGGCTGTCAGTTATGTGGCATGTGCAACCCAGGGGCTAAGACTTTCCTAGCTGCCAGGCTACAGTTATATGGTACAGTAGTAGGGACTGCCTTGTCTACAGTGAGAGAATTTTATCCCTCCCAGCCAGGTAGATGGTCAGAGAAGGAGGAGCACGAACGATATTTATTGAGCATCTACTACATGTAAAGTATTATACCTAATGCTGAGGTAGTGACACAAGATGGAGGTGGCTGAGTGGAAAAACACAAAGGCCTGACACAGAAATCAAAAGATAAGCCTGGAATTATTTCCATGTAAGTGTGCTCTCTCTTGCAACTCCTACCACTTCTCAGAGTAGACTGTATGTTCCTAAAAGACAGGAACCCCAATAAGATACAACATGGTATGGGGGAAAAAAATCTCAGCTTCTAGATGGATCTGTGTACTCTGATCCTGCTTTTATTTAACCTCTTCTGAGTCCGCTATTTTTCCTCTACAAAAGGAGCATTAGCTGGGTGCAGTGGCTCACGCCTGTAATCCCAGTACTTTGGGAGGCCGAGGTGAGAGGCTTGCTTGAGCCTAGAAGTTTGAGACCAGTCTGGGCAACATAGCACGACCTTGTCTCTGCTAGAAATAAAATAATTAGCTGGGTATGGTGGCATACACCTGTAGTTCTCGCTACCCGGGAGGCTGATGTGGAAGGATTGCCTGAGCCCAAGGTTTTGAGGCTGTGGTAGCCATGATTGTGCCA
The DNA here is from genome assembly GCA_963574415.1 of Tarsius wallacei. Classification (NCBI taxonomy): domain Eukaryota; kingdom Metazoa; phylum Chordata; class Mammalia; order Primates; family Tarsiidae; genus Tarsius; species Tarsius wallacei. Next base: position 22,843 of record CAUYQG010246879.1, on the reverse strand, counting down.
GCCTGGGTGACAGAGTAAGACCCCAACTCAAAAAAAAAAAAAAAAAGCATAAAACCCAAAAAACTATCTCTAAAGGTTATTTTCACATACATTAGATGTTCAAGGTTAATTTCTCTTTCCCTGGGACCTTGCTCTTTCCCTTGGATGCTTGAGAGAAAAATGAATTAAGAACATTTTGTAGAATTGTAGACTGTCAAGACTGAAAAAGCCTTTCAAAATCATCTAGGTCAACTGTCTCATTGAATTTAATTACATTCTCCTTTTTTTAGAGTTAGAAATTGATGGGAAAAAGTTGCTACTATCAAAATATAATGACATCTTGTCTATTAGATGGAAAAAGATAGAAAAGGCTGAGATAAGCAGTATTTGTGAAGATGTAGAGATGCTTTATGTCCATGCTTTGCTGGTGAGTGTTAGAGATTGGCTTCACTCTTCTAGGGTGCAATCTGGATGATGTGGGCCCCAAACTTAAATATGTATGAGGAGGGAACCCCCCAAAAACCCAGAATTATATTTTGGAGGGGGGGCCCCATGTAGTACATGCTTCCCCTGCTAGATGAGTGTTCTAGGAACCCATCAACATCAATGATCCAGCTAGCATTGTGAGAGGCTGTGTTCAACTTCAGTGAATTTTTTGGGGAGAGAGTCTGTCAATGTGTTTGTCCATTTCATGATGAATGATTTACAAGACCACCTGCCCACACTACACTGAACACTTTTGGACCAAAAATGGCATGACTCCCATACCCCACCCTCCCTATTCACCAGGTCTTGCCCTGAGTGACAGTTTTTTACTTCCTCAGATGAAAAAAGTCCTCAAAGGGAAATGTTTTGCTGATGTGGAGGAGATGAAACAAAAAACGACAAAAGCACTAAAAGGCATCAAAATTGACAAGTTCAAAAACTGTTTTGAGAAGATGAAAAAATGTCTCGACAAGCGTATCGCATCACACAGAGAATACTTTGAAGGTGGCTGACTGAAGTTCAAACTGGTAAGAATAAATATGCAACATTTAAATAAATTCCAGGCTTTTTTGGGTCCCCTCTATACCTTTGGCTTAGCAATCCCACATCTAATAATTTATCCTGTGGAGATCATTGATCAATTGCACAAGAATATGCATGGAAAAGGATCTTGGTGGTATTGTGCACTTTAACAAAGTGATAGAAATGTCCTACCTATTTCTAAATAGGAGTTTAGTTAAATAAATTATGGCGCACCCATGCAGCAGAGTGTAAGACCAATCTATACTGATTGGAATGGGAAGATCTTCACAATGAATTGAGTGGGAAAGGCAGGTTACGAAACCCCATGCAGATTACAGTCCCATTATATGTAGCTATTAAGACATGCACATGTCATATGCACAGACAGCTGTGGTGGGGGTGATAGTCACCACGATTTTACCAATTCCTGTTGGTTGATTTAGGCTGATGTTTGCTTTATTCTTTGCACTCTTCTAAAATACATGGACTGTCTACTTGGTCATGCATTGGCTTTTAAAAAATATATAAACTCTTTAGCTTTTTTTTTTTTTGAGTAAACACATATACAGAAAAGTGCACCAGTGGACTATATCCATGTAATCAGTGTCCGGATCAAGAACAAATCATGAGGGCGTCCAGAAGACTCTCCCAGTATTTCTACCCATTGCTACCATCCAGAAGATGATGACTATCTGGATATCTTGCCCCATAGATTCATTTTTTACCAATTTTTGTACTTTATATAAGTGAACTCATACAATATGTATCCTTTGTATCTGGCTTCTTTTTTGTTGTTTTGTTTTGAGGTGAGGGGGTCTCACTCTGTCACTTAGGCTGGAGTGCAGTGGCACAGTAATGACTCACCGCAGCCTTGACCTCCTGGGCTCAAGCAATCCTTCCACCTCAGCCTCCTAAGTGCTGGGACTACAGGTACATGTCACCATGCCTGGCTAATTTTTTGATATTCTGTAGGGACAAAGTCGGACTATGTTGCCCAGGCTGATCTCAAACTCCTGGTCTCAAGCAATCCTTCCTTCTTGGCCTCCCAAAGTGCTGGAATTACAGGTACAAGTCATTGTGCCCAGCTATGTATTGACTTTATCATCAGAAAAAAAAAAGCATAAGCTATTTTCAACTGAAACAAAAGACAGGAAAATAAAGATCCCTTCAAGTGGTATTGAATACAGAGTGGTATTGAACAGTATCACTGTGCAGAATACCATTTTATTTTTATTATTTGACCTGACTGCCAAGCCAGCTGTTCACACAGTTATAACTGCAGAAAGCCCACAGCCCAGTGCTATTCATTTTTTTCCTCTCTCCTTTTGTGGATTTTGGGACTTACCACAGATTCTTTTTTGGAAATAAATCAGCAAATAAGTAAATACATAAATAATAACAAGTACTCTTGTCTCTCCCTGATTGTGAAGCTTATACTATCATAAACCCATGTTTTTCCTGAATAAAAGCAAATGGTTGACCACCCCATAATGCAAATCCGCCCCTAAGTGACATCCAAACAAAACATAGTTCCTGTCTTGTGATTAAAGAATTTGAAAGGCCCCTGGGCAAAACGCAGGATGTGTACTGTGTACTGGTTGCCATGGTTTTGACTGAGGATGGGCTATTTAAGCTTATCCTTAATTTGGGTAGGCATGACTGTCAGCTTTGCAGGGTTAAAAATGGTGTAAAAGACATGGCTGTTTTTAGACTGAATGGGAGTCTGGCTATAGTAACAGCTAAAAATAGAGATTCCTATCTTTAAGTAACCCTTTGATTACCAAACTAGATAAAGAAATTAATCGCAGTAGATTCTTTTTAGAAAGCAAGCTGTCATGACAGGAAAAAAAGCTGGTTTCCAATTATACAGGGATTTTTGAACCAATATCCTAATATTAAAAATAAAACCTGCTGTATGTATTGAAAAGGCTTATTTAAGCTTTAAAATCAGCTAGTTAGTTCCCATGGTAGCTTTACTTTGTTGAAAGATTCCAGATTGTACCCAACTTAAGGTTTTTAGTAGCTGATTTCTTTTTCCATTTGTAAATAGTACTTCGGAGTAAACAAGAGGTTGTCCTTAATAGTTTTCTCTTGATTCTGTTAGCAATATGATTTCATGTAGCATACTGTGCATTATTAAAATGTGGAGATTTCTTTATCAAGGGCCTTAACACCGAAAGTAAAGGAATCTATTATAAAGGCTAGATAAATAACATACACTTACCCCTTGTTTTGGAAACTCTAGTGGGTCTTTGACAGGCAAATGGTAGTTTGGAAGTCCCATTCAGATTGGAATCAGAAAACCAAATTTCTAGTTTTAGTCCTGCGTTTGGCCCTAAGATTTAGGGCAAATCGCTTAATCTGCTGGGTCCTCAGTTTCTTTAATTGTACACTCATCAATTTCAAGGATATTTGGACCAGATGAGTGATCTACTTTTAAAATTTTATTATTAGCCGGGCTCGGTGGCTCAGCCTGTAATTCCGCGCCTTTGGGAGGCTGAGGTGAGTGGATTGCCTGAGCCTGCGGGTTCGAGACCCGCCTGGGCAAGTGAGACCTCATCTCTACAATAAATCAAAAAATCAGCTGGGCGTGGTAGCGCGCGCCTGTAGTTCCAGCTACTTGGAAGGCTGAGGCGGAAGGATCGTGGAGCCCAGCAAGTCGAGGCTGCGGTGGCCGGAAGCAGCCACTGCACTCCAGTCTGGGCGACGGAGTGAGACGCCAACTCAAAAAAAAAAAAAATCTTATTTTATACTAGAATAGTCTAAATATGTAATTAATTTGAGCAAGTTTGAGCAAATTTATCAGAACTGAGATTTAAGCCCCAGAAGTTTGGTTCCAATGCATGTACTGTTAACCAATCCAATAAACTACCTCTAAATGGAGAACTGAATTGAAAGTCATTTTTAAAAAAATAGAGTTATTGTTAAAGTTAAATTAAAATAAATTGAATTTGTTGATTAGAAATTTGAGCTGAAAAGTCGTGTAAAGCGATATAATTATTGGTGTGTTAGTTCAGGCTGTTATAACAAATTACTATAGACTGGTCGGCTTAGACAGCATACATTTATCTCTCACAATTCTGGGGACTAGAAAGTCTAGCATCAGGGGTTGACAGATCTGGTGTCTGGTGAGGTGCTTTTCCTGGTGTGTGGGTGGTCATCTTCATGTAGCACACTCACATGACAGAGAGCAGAGTGTGAGAGCAATGTCTACTGTCTCCTTTTATGAAGGTACTAATCCCATTCACCAGAGCTCCACCCTCAAGACTTAATCATGTCCTGAAGCCCACATCCTATAATAGGATAACATTGGGAGTTAGGAGTTCAACATATGAATTGGAATGGAGGAGGACATACACATTCAGTCTATGACACTGGCTTCAGAACAAAGGAGACATTCGTTTGAACTCTGACGCTACTGTTTGACAGCTCAGCATATTTGTCCGCAGTATTTAAGTTATGATTCTCAGTTCTATCATTTGTAAAACTAAAATAATAATAATGACCTTGTAGAAACTAAATGTGAGTGAGTGTGTGTGTGTGTGTGTGTGTGTGTGTGTGTGAGTCCATTATCTTAACACATTTATACATCAATTGATGTTGCTGCTGATTTGCGACTCCAAGCCTGGGTCGCAGGGTAGATTATAGTACTTTTATAGAATACATGAGGTTAGGAAAGAAAGGTATTTAAGAGAAACTTGTTAAGACTTTTATGGATATAAAAATATTTATTATTTTATTTGTGAATAAAATTTCTCTGTATGTGTAAGAGAGAAAAAGGAAAATAAAGAAAACAGAGAAATTCATCAGAGTAGAATCGAAATAACCCTTTTAAAGCACACTCTAATCCCTTCTTTTACCTTAAAACGTGAGGGCAGGGGATGATGACAGATATTGGCAAGACAGAGTTTGTTTCCTTTAGAAGAGGCAAAAAGAATAAATCTTATAAAGTAGAAACATGAAGTAGCATTCTTTGTTAAATAGATGACATCCAATTCCACTTTACTTCTAGAGATGCGTGTATTTTGTAGAGCCCAGCATATCCCCCACCAACAGAGGGTTTGTTAGGCTGAGTGACATGGCAAGCCATGTCACCAGCTTTAGTGCATTTGCATTTACTGTACCATGAATGTCAAAAACGGTCCATGAATTACTAGGGAAGGAGAAAGATAAAGAGTCATCAGTGGACATGCCAAGAATAACAGATTTGCTTCCTGAGGGAGAGGAAGGTGGAGAATAAGGAATTCCACTCCTGGAACAACTCCCTTGACAAACAGGAAATAGTAAAAAACAAAACAAAGCAAAAACCTTGGCCAGACACAGTGGCTCATGCCTTCGAACACTTTGGGAGGCTGAGGTTGCAGGATTGCTTGACACCAGGAATTTGAGACCAGTCTGGGCAATGTAGCAAGATCCATCTCTACAAAAAAAAGTTTAAAAGTTAGCCTGGCATGGTGGTACATACCTGTAGTCCCAGTTACTTGGGAGGCTGAGGTGGAAGAATCACCTGAGCCCAGGAGATCAAGCCTGTGGTGAACCATGATTGTGCCCTTGCACTCTAGCCTGAGTAACAGAGTGAAACCCTGACTCAAAAAGCAAACCAAACCAAACCAAATGAAACAAACAAACAAACAAAAACCTTGAGAAGGAAGATCATTCTGTGATATAGAAAAGCAGAAAAAAACCCCATGTTGTATGTAGGCCAGTAATGTAAGGTGTGGAAGCAATATTCCAAATGGAGGGAGAGGCAAGAACTGAATGTAGATGTCCCTGAAAGTGTCTCACTTTATAGATTTAACTTTGAAACATGAAATATTCTACATAATTAAAAACAACATTAGAGCAAAATGAAACAAATAAAGCAACTCTTAAAAAATTGAAAGCAAAATGAAGCAAATAAATCTAATTTTATATAAAATTGGTGTCTTAAAATACATAGAAAAATTATTTTAAGATAAATTAGAAATAAATTATTGAGCATACATCCTTCATAGTATTTATATACTAGGGTCAAACAAATTAAAAAAAAACTTTTAAACTTAAAAAAAATAATATGTTGATATAAATATCATTGTGATATTGGCATATTGATTCTAAAACATTGGAATACTGATCCTAAAAGTACATAGGCATGTGCACACACATATATGGGTAAGAAATTATGATGATATCATTAGTGTATTAGTTTCTTATTGTTGCAGCAAATTAACACAGATTTAGAGGATTGAAATGAAACAAATTTACTGTCTTAAAGTTCTAGAGGTCAGACGTAAAAACGAGTTCACAGGTCTCTGAAGACTCCAGAGGAGAATCAGCTTTCTTGCCGTTTCAGGTTGTGGAGACCACCTGCACCCTTGGCTCATGAGCACATCTGTATTGTGCCCAATATTATTTTTCACTAAAAGAACCAAAACTGCTTGGAGAAATTGTAGATTCCAGTTTGGGGACAAGAAATAAACAAGATGAGCTTTGTCTCACCATAAAGCAAGAAAATTACTGGAGTCATGTCAATTTGAAGAACCAATATGAAGTCTCCCAGTTGCCAAATATGGTACAGTTTAAGCATCAATAAAATAATAACTACAATAGATTGAAAGTTATTGGAAAGTATCAAAAATATGTCAAACACCTCTAAGTTCATAATACTAAAAAGGAATGAACTCTTATTGGTCATTTATATAGGATAAGAGAGAATCAACACATTTTTCTGGCAACTGGCAAATAACAGGAAAGGAATGAGGATTTATTCCACCTGTGTGGCACAAATGTACTCCAGGGTAACCCCAAATTGATGAGAATTCTTCTTGTATGCAAAACTGCAGCTAATAAAGGAAGAAACAATGACATAATTAAATGACTATTATGCCACTCTTAATGAAATAAAGTATCTAAGCAATAATAATCAATGACTGGTGAGACCATTAGGTGAAAAACCTTTAAGAAACATTATACTATCATGCATTTGAACCCAATAATCCAATAACCAATCATCAAAAATAGAGGCATCTAGGCAATATTGTAACTATCCTGGAGGACCTTTAACCATATAATGAAACTGTATCTGATTAAGGTTATAGATTTAACAAACAGCAGTTTGAGAGAACACAGAAGACAGAGAAACACATTGAAAACAGTGCTGGTTCTTACCCCAGTTTTATGTTAGCAAGACTGATCAGCTCCTGTTCTTCAGATGTGTGCCTGTGTGTGACAGGTTCAGTTAGTTAAGAGTCACAGCAATGGTTTATGGATGCAATTGTGAGCAGAAGAAACAAACAAACAAAAAAAGACTTCTGCTGAAACTGTTAGAAAAGACCTGCTTCTGCTTCTTTCCCTGACTTTGTCAGAAAGTAAAAAAGGTAAAATGTGAAAAGGATTGATAAAAAGGTGCTAGGGTTGCTTGTGTCTTTCTTTGCCTTAAATGGGAAAAATATCTGCCTGGGATTGAAGCTGTAACAGATTGGAGCAGAGCCAAGAGAAAGAAATAGAAACTTGATGCTCTTTTTGCAAACCTGGGTTTATATGTGCATAAAGCTTACATGCCATTGGAAATTTTTATGAGCAAATTCAGTATCTTTCTCTCTCTCTCTACTCACCTCCCTCCCTCTCTCTCCCTCCCTCCCTTCCTTCATCCACCTCTCTCCGTTTCTCTCCCCCATCCTTCTTTCTCCCTCCCCCCTCCCTCCCTTCATCCTTCTCTCTCTCTCTCTCTCTCTCTCTCTGTCTCTCTCTGTCACCCTACCTCCCTCCTTCGCTTCCTCCCCTTTTCCCTCACTTCAGGTCTGAGTTGGATTCTGTCATTATGTGTTGGGCAGTGTGATGGATGGGTGATATACAAATACATCTTTAGAGGGCACAGTAAAGGCCTCAGCAACATTTGTTTTTACAACAGAAGTCTTATGATGAGGGAACCAAGTCAAGCATGTGATAACCTGGCTTAAGTGTTGGAAAGATGTTTTCAACAAATTATCACCACCCCATTAAATACATTATTAAGAATTCTGTTAAAAATCAGTAGAAGTTAATCTATGACCTTGGTAGTCATATCAAAGAGAAAATAGAAGAAATGTTAGTCTGGAACAGAGTTTAATCCTCCATTCAGAACAGTAATGGTTTATACTGTATTTGGGGTGAAGGTCACCCAAATGTCACCTGAATTCTTTTGGTCATGGGACATTCCCTACTTTTTGAGGTGGTTTTAGCCTATGAAAGAAACAAAAAGGAATACAATAAGGCAGATGAAATAAATGAAAGCAAATGTATGTTCTTCATAAATTTTTGCTTTTCACTTCTCTCCATATACATCATATATGATGTATATCTTCTGATTTTATGTTATTCAGAAAATTGATGAACATGCATTCCATGTTTTATACATTGGTACACCATTAATTAGCATCCGGGACAGGTAGGAACAAGATCGGAAATATAACTAAGTTTTCGTGGATGCTCTAATTAGCCCTTTTGGAATGCTCATCTTAATAATTCTATATCCATTTAACAGATTTTCTGTTCTATACCATTTCTTCACTTTGACCACAAGAATAACATGACAGGTCTTGTCAAATTCTTGGAAAATAATGAATACACTCTATCTTCAGATTCCACTTACATACTAATGTCAGGAAATGAATCTGGTTTTATATTTATTCTCAATGATCTTTGCTATCTTCTGATAATTCAATGCCATAAACATTTATCATTGTGTCATTTAACAAAATAATTCATTAAAACATCTTCCAGAGCTGAATATTATATTTATGTGTCATGCCTACATTACCAAGACATATTTCTTTATAAACTTGTGTTTGTTTTTAAAATTTAGAATTTTTTCCTTCTCCAAAAATTCATCTTCATCTTCAGTTCTTGAATAGTATTATCTATCAATGATCTATTATCACATATCTTTCAATTATTTTATAGCTTATCATTTGCTTGAGACTAGATACTGATTACACTTTGCTACATACTGTCATTCTTAAAATACCCATCTAGGATATGATTGTGTTCTTAACCATTATTTATAAAGAAATATATTATGACATTCCTTCATTTTATAGCTTCTGAGATTCTGATCTTGGTTAAGAAAGGCTACCTAACCCAAGGTTAGGAGTATGTTTTCCTATATTTTCCTCAGAATTGTATTATTTTCCACTTTTACATAAGACATTTTTTTATAAGGCTAGAATTTCTTTTTGTTTATGACGTGAAGAAAAGGTCCAAAGATATAATCTGCTTTATGGAAAACAACTTATGCCAGCATCATTAAAAATATGTTTTTTGCTTTTTCATATGTGAAAGTGCCATGAAACCATGCTCTACTTCCTATTTCCATTATATATTTTGATTATGTGCAATAATGCAAGTTTTAAAATAAGCTCCCTTCCCAAGATATTTGTCTTGGTTATTCTCAGATAATTATACTTCCCTGAGCTTTAAGATAATGTTAAAAATCTAGCTGGGATTTTAATTAGGATTACAATAAATTTATATATTAATGTGGGGGGCAATGACTTTTCTATATAAAGTGGTTTCATCTAGGGAAAAGAATCATACCTCCATTACAGAGATCTCATTTTATCCTTCAATGGCTCAAAGGGTCCATGGTTTTCTTTCTATACATTCTATGATTTTCTTATTAAATTTGCTCTTGAGCATATTATGATTTTATTGCTATTGTGAACTGAATTGTTCCCTTTTCATTTTTAGCGTATTATTGCTCACAGATTTATTTTCTATAACCTTTTTTTCAAAATTTAATAATCAATTCTAATAATTTTAGTAGTCTCCTTGAGTTTTCTCTTTCAATTTTAAGTAAAAAACCTAAAATGTATTTCTCCATTTCAAATCATTTTATTGATTATTCAAATTTCTTACTAAAAGGTACATAATGTTAAATGTATTATTTGGACTGACTGAGAAGTGAATATCTATTTTGGTAAAGTTGGCTCAGAAGATAATGGGGAGAGTCAGCGTTGAGTTCTGTGCACTGCTTTATTTCTCTTTTTGTTCAATCTCAGGCCCCAAGTCAAGTCTCCTACGAACTCAATTCTACCAGTTTCTTAGTGGATTGCCTGCGTAAAATAACACTGTCTTCAAAAGTCGGAGATATAGGGAATTAGCCTTGTTTTCCTAAAACTTGTGTTTGTGTGCTTGGAGTGGGTTCCTGGGCAGCTAGAATCGGGCCATACTGCTTCCTTTCCCCGAATGCCTTTACTGTAAATCTAGTCCACATGTCTGGACTTTGCCTCAGAGTCCTCCTTTCCTGCAATGGGCCTGGAAGGTCTAACCCAGAGCTGACATCCCACACTAGGTCTTCCCTGCTTCCCAACAACAACATGCTTGACATCAGCTCTACATTTAAGAAAGCATGCACATGATTCTGGCTTGGCCCTGCACATGGCATTTAGGTATGGGCCCATAAGCATAGCCCTGGTATAGACTAAACTTGATTGTTGCCAGATTCTACTGGATAGGAAAAGCTGAAATGCTGCCATTCATCCTCTTCTGTTCTCTGGAAATGGACTTTCCCCTAATGCCTGCCCTACTCACTCTGGCTTTTCCCACTAGGCCTTCACTGGACCACTTTCTGTCTGGTGGTGTTTCTATGTCAGGTATGAGTATTATTTGGAATTTGCAGGAAAAATATATGAGGTATAAATCAAAACTAAAAATGAAGTGATTAGTAGCCTTATTAACTGCTAACTATGCACAAGATATTCTTCTAAATTCTAAATGTTTTACATGTATTAATTCAGTTAATTCTTATAACAACCATATGATCTACCCTTGTTTTACAAATGATGAAATAACTTACATACAGAGTATGTTTCTCCTTTCGAAAACTAGATTTTCCATTTGTCAAACTTATCCATTTTAAGAAAGTAAGAATTGTTTCAAAATCAGTATAGCATGTATATATTCTTTCTGCTTGCCCCAATTACAGATTACTCTGCATTTTTTACATGTTCTTAGCCCTTGTCTTATCTAATTTGTGACAAATCTTTTCTAATATTCTTAACATTTGGTGATATCCCTTAAATTTATTCTTTCCTAATTAAGGTGTTTTTAAAAAAAACTTATTTCCTTTTATAAACCTAAGTCCTCTGTACATTTATTGTGCTTTTATGCTGTTTTCTTTATTTTTATCTCCTTTTGTTCCTCACAATAAATTGCATAATTAAAAATCTTGTACTTTCTACCATGCTGAGTCATGTCTTCTTTTTAGAGGCTCTTTTCCTAGGATGTCTTTGAAATCCAATTTGAAATAAGTGTTTGACAATGTTCTGAATTTTATTCTGGAAACCTCAGAGATCTTTTCTCTAACCTAAGTATATTAGGACTTCAATAAGATATGATTCACGGTGGGCTATTTTTGGTTCATTGTCCTGGGCATTTGGCGAGTCCGTTCAATCAGGAAATTCTGACTTTCTGACCAGGGAATTTTCTTCTCTGTGATAATATCACTACCTCCAATCTCCATTGCTCTCTCTTTCTGAAACTCCTACAAGAAAAGTACTGGTTATTCTGTATAAATAAATAATTGTAATTCTATTTTTTCTTTTCTCATGTTTCATTATACTTCTTGGGAGCTGGGAGTCTGCCGTATGTTTTCTTTATAATCTACACTGTGGGGAAAATGAGACTTGTCTATTCAGGAGCTGAACATGGTTCTCACAGAGGTATTCATGCACGAATCCCATTTTCATTCCCTCTGCTCTCCCCCACACCCTAGGGTCCCTCAGATTTTTGAGAGGGTTCTCCAGGATGAACTACCTGGCAGCATATTTGATTCTTTCACTAGGAACACTGAGGTTTCACCTCAACTTTTCAGTCAATTATAATTCTTTAATCTGTTTTCCATTATCTTATATTGTGTTTTGAATTTACCAATGTTTCCTCATTTTGTTGAGGATGGAATTTATGTTCCTATCTTTTATTTTCCTTGACATTTTATTGTATTGTATTTTTATTTTAAAGAAGTGGGGTACAATTCAGGGTTAAGCGTACAAACGTTGATTACGCAGGTACTCTTGTTGATAAGGTGTGCCCCTCCCTCCCCTATCAGTTTTCCTCAACTGCCAATCCTACCTCCCCTCCACTGGAAGTTTCCTACTACTGCCAATCCCTTTCTTATAGTTATGATAATTGTTCAAGGTCCGCTTATGAGTAAGAAAATTTTAGAGGTTTTTTTAAAGTCAAGATTGACAAAGTTATTAGAGATGTGCTGTGTTCATTTGGCTGTTTTTGTTCCCCTCTTCCTTATCACCAGGACTTAGGCCATGCAATCATTCTTCAGAGAAATACCTCCTCAAAGCACCCTTTACTTCTCCATCTCAGCAATGATCACACCTGGAGGTTATTGTTAAAATACATGTCTGAACATAAGAGTGTGGAACCATGAGAAGAAAGCTGTGCTATGTTTGCTGTTGTCTTCACTAGCACAGTGTCACACAATAAACACATGTTGAAATAATGAATTTGTTTTTTGTGACCCTCTTCTTCATCCACACGTGGACCTGTGTAAGCAGAGAGGAGCAAAGTTGATGACTCTGGGCAAGATTTCTGTCATGTCTTGGATCCTCATTCCAGAAAGATAGCATACGAGCCAATTAGCCATGCCATCTTCCCAAATGACTGTCACCATATGCCTCAGCAGAAAGTCACCAGACATGAATGTGCTGTCATTTCTTCCTGAAACTATAGCAGTGTTTGTGCATCTGTTAATTCTCACGGATTCTATTTTTGTTTATTGCTATTTTGTGAAATGCCCTAATTAACCCTCTAGGAAAAGATCGTCTCATGTAATATTTATCTGGGAAATTGTTTCTACTCTTTTCATTTCTCCTCTCTTTTATGCTAACTTTTTAAAGCATTTTTTAAAAATAACCTTCCCTCTGCCTTCCCAGAAACTCTTTCTCCCCTTACCTACCATTCTGAAGCATTTACCCTATCAGGTGTAAGAGTTCTCCATTCTCTTCAATAAATCAGTGTGTCAAGATGTTTCTTTCCTAAGTGCTTTCTCCTTTGTACCTAGTGGCAGGCCAGCTTCCTTTGTGGTAATTGGAATAGGACACAGTCTTGAGCAGGAGGTAAGCCTGGTGCATCCTCCAGTGTCCAGGAGCTGTTCCAGCTGTGCCCATGCTAGTCTTGTCAGCCATGTCCATCCACAGGGGATGTCTGGTCACATGGCAGCTATGAGAAAGGATATTTTAAACTGTTCAGCCAGCTTTCCCTATCCCCTTTACTCTTTTTGATGTATCTGTGGGTGTTTGCTTGAGTACTAAGTCTTGCTTTCTTCAACAAATACACCAACACACTTAACCTTCAATGCTACATTAGCAACTTAGAAAAATTCTCTCTCTCTCCTCAAACAACCTGTTTAATTTTGCCTACTCACGAGGGGTTTCAAGCAGGTCACCTTTTCCTTCTACAAATTGGACTCTCCAAACTGTGAAAGTACTCACCTTGGCAACCCTCTCATTTAAACTCAAACAGCTTTACATTATCTGATTATTTTCACCATTTGGAAATGAAGCCTGAAACATTGAAGGATTTACGATGACCATCCATGGCTACTTCATTGTCCTGCACCATTTAAAAAAGAGGCTGTGAGGCACAAGGGTGCATGGGTCTTCCCATCGGCACATCCTTCCACTACAAATCATCACCAGGTGAGGGGATAGACTGTGCTCTCCTCAAGCTTTTGAAGTGGCTCAAGAGATGACTTCTAAACAGATGTAGTGACAATTAAAAGTGTATCCTTTATGGAGTTTTTCTCATTGCTCTCCATCAAGCTAGAAATGTGTTGACAGAAAGAGAAACCTGGCTAGCAAAAAAAAAAAACAAAACAAAAACAAACAGGTGTCTCTGTGTTTGTTTGTGTGTGTGTGTGTGTGTGTGTGTGTGTGTATAAAGAAATAACTTTTCTTGAGGCTGGGTGTGGTGGCTCACTCATGTAATCTCAGCACCTGAGGAGGCTGAAGCAGGAGGATTGCTTGAACTGAGGAGTTCGAGACCAGTCTAGGCAACAAAGCAAGACTTACTCTCTACAAAATATCAAAAATTTAACCAGGCGTGGTGTCACACACCCATAGCTTGCCTGTAGTTCCAGCTGCTCAGGAGGCTGAGGTGGAAGGACTGCCTAAGCCTATAAGGTGGAGGCTGTGGTGAGCCATCAGTCTGCCATTGCCCTCCAGCCTGGACAAAAGAGTGAGAAATGACCTTCTTTGCCTCAAATGGTAATCTGTTTGTAATTTAGATAATTTGTTTATGCTCACACATTCTATAAATAACCCTCCTCCCATTAAGTATGGAGAATAAGCAGCATCCTCCATAACCTCTTCAGATGAACGAGGCTGGCATCTGTTTTTCCCTTTAGGGTTCTTGCCCATCAAGGCCATTATCAAACTAATACTGATGTACCAGGGAGAAAGCACAGAAGCCCCAAGTGCCACCTCCTCTGTTTTGAGCCAACTGTCAAGCGCTAATGAGTTACAAAAAGAGGAAAAAATAATTCTGACCCCTACAGTGTTCAGCTTTTTTTCTGAAACATGAGATTTGATTCCTCTTATTTCTCCATGTAGAACCACTTATACAGTTTATCAGAAGGGGTATTAGGCTCTTTTTGTTTTTAAAGTTCCAGGCACGATTTTTAAAGCTGTGAATTTTCCAGGGTGATTATTTGCTGGGTGGCACAGAATTTTCTTTCCCCTACTTAGTTTACTGTTGTCTACATTGACTGACTTTACTTTTACAACACTAGTCTACATAATCCTTTTTTTAAAGCACTGTCTTGTCTAGGAAGTGTGCATGTACAAGAATTGTAGGGCAACATTTTGGACAATTAATTCTGACTTGTGTCCTATTATTATCAATATTATACTGAGGGTGAGAAAGAGAATGTCTTTTTAAAAGTTCTGCTTCTTCATACCCAGTTTAGGTTTAATATGAAAAGTACACACCTAAATGGCTATAAGGAAAGATACAAAAATCTGGGTTCACTGGAATGTGTGCTTAGTAGATATTATGTCATTGGTGTTCATAATTAGTCTTTGAATGGACAGTTGCCTTTGGCTGAGTGACTTGAAAATGCATATTGCCATTCTAGGAAAGTTTTGCTGGATTAGTAACACTTCCACCAGGAAGGATATCCAAGGCCATTGGGAAATTCTCTCAAACCACCCCATTGAGGTCTTTAGCCAGTTTCTTCCTGAATTTCTTTCAAAAGGGGGAAGCCTACACCTTTCTGAGGCAACTAATGGTGTTGCTGACACATTATCAGTCACTACTGGATTCTCTCATACATTAAGCCAAACTGCTTCACTTTCACTTTTAATCTTATCTCTATGCTATGAAATCACAGGTAACAACCTTCTCCTTTCTACACAATATTTTATGAGAGTTCAGAACCAGATCAATGATTTCTCATATAAAACGTGTGTAGCATGTTATAACTTACATAAATGCATTAACATAAATCATCTCATTTGACCTATGCAATGACCTTGTGAAAGGGTAGTATTATTATACCTCTGTTATAAGTGAGGGAATTGGGACTTAAAAGGGCAAAATAACTTGCTTCAAGTTGCTCAGCTCTCACCTAAATCAGGGGTTCAAATCTAATTTTTTTTACTTTACTTTTGGAGTTCTGTTTAATCTGTAACTTTGAAGAGTTTCTGGGTCCTTCTTTAATTTTGTAATCCTTCTCTAGGTGACATCTACCACTCTCACCTTCCAATAATGCAGTTACAAAATGAAGCATTTTTGTGGTCTGCCTATTGCAGAATTAGTGAGGTAATCACTACCCTGAAATATTTTCTTACTGAGACTTGCTTCATACTGTTGATGCATGCTTAGAGCTTGCTGTCGATGAGATTGCTGACGGTTCATGACTCCCTGTTGTTGAAATTGCATGATCAATTCTTAAATTTAGATTTCTAGCAAATTCTTTTAGTTTATTTCCCAATATTTATAGATTTAATTTTTTAAAAATTGTGGCTTGGTTTTATGGCACAACTGAAATTACAAGTTTTTTTTTTTTAATTTGGCATCTAAGTCAAGAACATTTTTCAACTGCTTGCAAATTTGTCTTTCCTTTCTGTATTTAGTATTCACTCTTACTAAGGGTTCAGTGAACAATAATAGGTAACAAAAAATACAAATACAGATTAAACGGAACTCTAAAAGTAAAAAACGGAACTCTAAAAGTAAAAGTATTTTACTTTGCAAGAAATTTAATTACCGTATGCAAAGTAAAAAGTTGGGAAATTCCAGGCATTGTACATAGCCAGAGATAGAGATGTATTTGGTTAGCAACACTCCTCACTTGCACTGCTCAGAGTTCTAGTTATTCCACTTATATATAGAATAACCCTATAGATGAACATGAATAACTGAGCTAATAAGGAACAAATTATACGTTATGATCAATCAGTAGGCTGCATCATATAATAGTGATAAGAATAAATTTCATCTCCTCAGTATAATTCATTATTGGACTCACATCAGATTACTCATATCAAGTAATCTGAATTATTGGAAGAAGCCTCTGTACTTGGTAGCAAAGCTAATATGATATGAGATAGTGATTGCATGAAAAAAAAACATGCTTGTATTTATGGATTTTTGTTGTGCTGTTATATTTTCTTTATTTAAATGTTGTCTGCACTAATTTCTTTTTGATATCTTTTTTTAAAAAACCTTGGCTGTTTCAGCTCTGCTGATGAAATTGGGCTGAGGCATGAGCCTCCTTCCCAGGACAGGGCCTAGCATGGGCATGGGAAAGGAAGTGAGATGATCATAAGGAGAACTGAAACTCCGGGGAGGGCCAAGGCCACTCGGGCAGTGGTTCCTCTTTTTCTGGGCACCCTCTTGGAAGTTTTCTCTAAATCCTGGGAAGCCATAGGCTGAGCTTCACCAAGGTAAGATTGTCTATGTGAAGCTAAATCACAGGCAAACTCTTGAAAAATTGGTTTCATTCATGGATTATAACCAGGACTTAGAATATAGTCTGCGCTCATGTTTTACTATTTTATGGTTTCTTAATTTGATTTCCCATAGCTGGCCATGTGGGGGGGCATCGAATAATAACATATACTGAATACAATATTCCTGCTGAGCAATGGCTCCCACCTGTTGCCTTGATTCAGCACCAGCGGCCGAGTGGCCGAGTCTTCTACAAACAGGTGGATAAATCTTAATATGCAAAGACCCCCCCCTTTTTCAGTATTAATATCTGTAAAGAGCTAAATGAATTGTCAACACACCAAGTAAAACAAAGTATCCTATGTAGAGTGTGAGTGAATCCTATGTAGTAGGGAATTAACCCTGAGGAATGTTCTGAGGAATGCTCACTGGGATTGCAGATAAGCTTTGGGGATGCCCAAGAGTTTGTTGATCAATAAGACCCCCAATGGCTTCACTCATTATCAGGATGGTAAGATTATGCTAGCAGGGGAGCATCGACTCTGTACAGATACAAGCAGCACGTGTCTGAAATCCAGAGCGTTTTGCCTAATAGGTGGTTTGGCCATGTGCCCGTCCTTTCACTTACCTCTCCAGAGGAGCAAGCTGACTCTGACCCAGCTCCAAAATCATAAGTGATAGCTCCATTTTGTGTCTGGCAACAACTAACATCCCAAAGGAAAACTTGACATATCAACCGTGAGACGAATCATCCTAAGCCTGAAATGTCATATCTCTCCTGAAGAGCTAAATACCACGTAATTCTCTGTTGGACCATGCATCAATTCTTGGCCACTGTCCGTGAGAGATTAGGTTCTAAAACATAGAGGATGCAGACTCATTGTGAATCATACAATAACTTATATTATATTGGAAATCTGTAATCGTAAAGCACATTGTTCAACTATCACACTCAGGGTTTTTTTTTTCCATTTTTCTCTTCAAGGTTGTATTACGAAACTCATGCAAATGCAAACATTGGTTTGCATACGCAGGTGAACTATTATAGCTGATAACTTTCTCCATGTATCAGAATCTTTTTTTGTTCATTGATTTGTTTTATAGAACTTGCAGTCATGGCAATAGTTATTGTTTTTTAGATGGTTAGTATAGTATATCATACATTTCTAATCTAAAGATATTTCAAATGGAATAAATTACAAATGCACAAAGGACTGTCAAATTTCAGGCTAAGATCCATCAAGCATGGATCTTAGATGTCATTACCTCTAACTCCTCCATTTTCTCTGTAAGTAAATCTCTGCAATGGCTTGAGAGCACCAAATCCTAACCATTAGACCACCAAGGAAGGTGATGGTTTGAAATTATCATGCAGAATCATGAAACCTATGAATAGCAAAACTAAGACTCAAATTAAGTTCTCTTAATTACTCTTGTATAGAGTTGAAAATTTAAGAGAATATGTCAGGTCTCCTGGTGACATTTATATGGCAAACTGGTTTAAATGTACAGACTTTGGAGCCAGACAGACTTGCTTTTTCAGTATGAACCTGTCACTTACGAGATATATAGTCTGGTAAGCTATTTAAGCTCTCTGAACCTTAATTTTTTTCATATGTATATAATATTTTATAAATATAGAAATAATAACACTCATCCTAGAATTATTCTTCAAGAAGTAAAAAAGAATGACTCTATAATACTAAACTTTACGTTTTTCTTCCTCCTTCTTTTTCTAATTCCAGGATACATGCGTTTGATCAAAAAACATAATCCATATTCTAAATTAGCAACCCATCTAAAGAGGTAGGTTTAATATTTATTTATTTACTCATTCATTCAACAATTATCTAGTGTTCATAAAAACTGCAGTCTGAGATGGATAAGGCTTATTATGCAAAGATTACTGGCTCTCAGAGAAGCTGAGTCACATTTGGCATGGCAATTCTTCAGTGTGACTTTAGACTGTCTGAGTCAGGGCTGAGCACATTAATTTTGGAATTGTACCACCTGTGTTTGAATCATAGTTGAGGCTCTCACCAGCATTGTTATCTCAAATAATTACTCAGCTGCTCTGGACCGCAGGTGTGTTGACTGCAGACTAAAAATAGTTTTTACCTCATAGGGTTATTAGTCACTAATTGTTATTCTGTACAAATTGAAAGGAGTAATCACAATAAATTTTTACTATATGGCACCCTAATACCTGCTTTACATACTTGTTATACAATGCAAGTATACTTATTATACAAGTATATTTGCTAAATAATACTCCGTACACAATAAATGCTCATCATCAATGGTATTTGTTACTGTCTTCAAGGAGACCGAGGTCTTACATCTGTGTGTGAGAGAATGCGTGCATGTGGGGTGTATGTGGGTAGATCATCTCAGGCCTTTAAAGTGCTGAGGATAGACACGCTTCACATTCTAATCCAAGGCATAGAGGCAGCCCCAAAACACCCCAAGGCAGCACCCCTTAGGAGGTAGCTACACAGGATTGTGAGGCAGATGTCAGGCAGGAGGGACATGTGGAGAGAGGAGAATCTTAATTAGGGATCAAAGGGTGAGAGCTGATAAAAACAAAGGAGCAAAAGGAAATAAAGCAATAAAAATGTGTTCTTTAAAAATGTAAGAGCCGGCTTGGTGGCCCAGCCTATAATCCCGCACCTTTGGGAGGCTGAGGTGAGTGGATTGCCTGAGCCCGCGGGTTTGAGACCCGCCTGGGCAACTTGGCGAGACCCCATCTCTACAATAAATCAAAAATTAGCCAGGCATGGTAGCGGATGCCTGTAGTTCCAGCTACTTGGAAGGCTGAGGCGGAAGGATTGCCGGAGCCCAGCAGGTCGAGGCTGTGGTGGCCGGGAGCAGCCACTGCACTCCAGTCTGGACGACAGTGAAACTCCAACTCAAAAAAAAAAAAAAAAAAATTAAGACGTTAAAGAGTAGGCCTAAGCCATATGCCACTTATTTGGTTAGCCGCTCTTTCAACAGGTATTTATTGAGAGCAGAATTATGAAGAAAAATAATGTAAAAGGCAAATGGCACCTGTTTCATGAAGCTTGTAATCTAGCACGAAAGTCTCTTCCTAGCCCCTCCCTGTATTGTCTCTATTGTGTCTCTCTTCCCTCAGGTCCTTTCTCCAATCCTGTATTTCTGGTAAACTTTGAGAGAGAGAGAGAGAGAGAGAGAGGAAGAGAGAGAAATTCTCTGCTACATCTGGGAGTAATTTTTATGATTAAATTGGATTTACCCAAACTTGACATCTTATATCAGGCACTAACTTTATGCTATCAAATGCAGTTTCACATCCATTTAAATTAGAAAAATAGAAACATATTTAAAATGAAACATATTTGCAGATATTTTAGTTAGATGACAGAATGCAAATTTTTTTTGGCAGAGTTGACAAAAATGCTTTATATTGTCTCTGAGAAACTAGAGATTAAAGATTAAGAAAATTAAAATGAAAGATTTTATTAATGAGTTTTAATGTTTTATTAAGAAGGTAATGTAAGGATTCTCATACATGTGAATTTATTTAAGAAAAAGGCATTTTACAGTAACAAAATGATATATAAGTATAAATTTACTTTGCTGACCCACAGGACATTTTACACAGCTGTCGTTTGTAGTTGCTGATATTTATAGAAGTAATTAATGTAAACACTGGAGGAGAAAATATTTACTTTAAATAAGGCAACATAATGAGAAACATGATCAATATGTACCACAAAAACATTTACTTCTGTAAAGTTTTATTGAAGCTAGAGGTTTTAATTATCACAGCGACCCAATTGCAAAGCAAGTAGGTATACAACTGAGAATAAAAAGTGTTATATGTGCATATATTTCTTTTCATTTCACAATACTCTCCTCTTTTTGTATTCCCAAGATAGTGATAAAATCACAAGTCACTTAAAAAAAGTCTTATACTCTAATTTTAGATTTTTAAATACACTTGTGGTTCACAAAGAAGCCAAGGACTTTATTTTTGTGTTTTATTTCTGGAAATATTTCTATTGCTATTTCCCTCATGAACAGTAATTTTTTAAAAAATAAATGTTGATTAAACTCTACTACACCATAGTAGTTACTAATTTCATATTAAAACCACGTGTATATGAATAAAAGCACTTTTATTAATGAAAACAATCTCCTAATAGTTAAATAGAGTTAGTTTAAATCCCTGCTTCTTTAGATACTACTACTACTGTAACCTTGGGAAAACTACTCATCTCTTTGAACCTTATTTTCCTTAAATTTAAACGGGTTGATTCTTAACAATATTTTCACAATGTTTAAACCATTAGGAATATGATTTAAGATCTTAGCAAAGTGCCTTGCACACATGACACGATTACATGAATGACAGTCATTAGCACTTAAGTTTATTGTCAATATATGTATTTTATAGGTTCATAAGTCCATTTAGCTAAAAATGAGTGAATAAAGGAAAAGTCTGAGAATATGAGTAAGTCAACACGAGAGCTTCTGGTTCATTCTCATGTCTGGCTAGTGATCTCTGATGGAGCTTGTCTTTATTTTCCACTGAAAAATCATTTGTGAAGACAAGGGAGAAAGTGAAAAGCCAAGATACTTTGAAATTAATAACATGTAAAGCTATGATTTGGGATGGTAGAATTGATAATCTAAAGGGTTTCCTTAACAGTTGCAATCTATGTCCAAGGTATGCTTGGTCACATACTTTGTGTAAGAGTAAGAACTGGACTGTCTTTTTTTTTTTTCTCTCAACTTCACACCTAGCTTGGAGATCTAGAGTCTGTATCTACCTAGCTTGGAGATCTAGAGTCTGTATCTTCAAAAAAGAAAACACATACACAAACTGGACAATTTTTTTTTCCTGTGAATGGGTACTGATTATTTGAGACAACCAGAATACCATTTTTACCAATACCTCCTTTCTTTTCTCCATGTTTCTTTTTATGTTTCTTCCAATACCAAAATGCCTAGACTGTAAAAGGGCAGTTGAAAATAGTGGTTAGAATTCATGAAGGATGGGGTTGGAGGAAGTGGGACTATTGATAGTTGTGAGTGGCACTCCACGTGATCGTTTATTTATTTATCTTTATTTCAATAGCTTTAAGGGGTGCAAATAGTTTTGGTTACATGATAGCACTGTAGTGTTGTGAAGAAGTCTAGGTGTTAGGTGCACCCACCACCACCTCCTGTGCACATTGTACGTGTGTGATCTTTCATCCATCTACCCCTTCCACCTGCCCCTTCTGAGTCCCCAGTATCCATTATATCATTCTTTGTGTCTTAGCAGATCCTTAGTTTAGCTCCCACGTATACGTGAGAATGCACGATTTTTTGTCTTCTGTTCCTGTGTTACTTCATGTAGGATGATGTTCTCCAGTTCCACCCATGTTGCTGGAGAAGCCACTATTTTATTCTTTTTTTACATATTTCATAGAGTGCATATGTCACATTTTCATTATCCATTGATCATTTGTTGGGCATTTAGGTTGAGTCCACCTCTTTGCAATTATGAATTGTGCTTTGATGAACGTACAGGTGCAAGTATCTTTTTTATATAAATGACTTCTGTTCCTTAAGATAGATACCTAGTTTTGAGATTGCTGGAGCAAGTGGTAGGTCTACTTTTAGATCTTTGCGAAATCTCCATACCACTTTCCATAGAGATTGTACTAATTTACACTCCTACCAACAGTGTATTAGCATTCGCTTTCACTGCAACCATGCCAGTGTCTAATGGTTTTTGATTTTTCAATAATGGTCATTCTGACTGGTGTAAGGTGTTATGTCTTTTTGTTTTTGATTTGCATTTTCCTGAAAACGAGTGATGTTGAGCAACATTTGTTGGCCATTAGTATATCTTCTTCTTTGGAGAGATGTCTTATCATGTCATTTGACCACTGTTTTTTTTTTTTTTTTTTTTTTTTTTTTT
>CAUYQG010246871.1:0-21262 GCA_963574415.1 Tarsius wallacei | reverse complement strand
CAGGTGTTGGTAAGGCTGTAGAGAAAAGGGAACACTTCTACACAGTTGGTGGGAATGTAAACTAGTTCAACCTTTGTGGAAAGCAGTGTGGCATTCTCTCAAAGAACTAAACATTGATCTACCATATGTGCCAGCAATCCCACTTCTGGGAATATACCCAGAGAAACACAAATCACTCCATCAGAAAGACACCTGCACATGTATATTCATTGCAGCACTGTTCACAATAGCAAAGACATGGAACCAACCCAGATGTCCACTGAAAGTGGACTGAATAAAGAAAATGTGGTACATATACACAATGGAATACTACACAGCCATAAAGAAGAACAAAATCATGTCCTTTGCAGCAATATGGAGATGCAGCTGGAGACCATCATTCTAAGTGAACTATCACAAAAAACAAAAACCTGAATATGGCATGTTCTCACTCATAAGTGGGTCCTAAACATTGGGTACATGAGTGCAAGAAGGAAACAACTGACACTGGGTACTGCTAATGGAGGGAGGGATACGTGTCATACAACCACCCAATGGGTACCATACCCGCTACCAAGGGGACAGAGGCATTGCTAGAAGCCCAAACCTCACCTGCATGCAATTTACTTATGTAGCAAATCCTCAAATATTCCCTACAACTAAAAAGTTAAATTAAATTAAATGAACAAATGAATATTATCAATTGATGCTAAGTACTATAAAGAACAGGTAAGGATGATAGAGAACCTAGGAGTGGGTGTGGACGGTCAGGTGAGATAGGTGCTATTTCAAATGGAGATGGTTAGATAAAAACTCTCTTTCTTTTTTATCCCTCAATTCACTATCAAAGGACTCTTTTACAAAGTGATATTTGAGCAGAGATCTGAAAGAAGTGGAGAAGTGCCCTGGGGGAACATGTTCTTGTTTTTACATCAGATATCCTGGCCAAAGTATAGAACCCTCTTTTTTGATATCTTGCTTATATTGAAAGGATGTGCTTCAGACTATATATTTTAGGTTTTCTTTTTTGGTCCCTTGTAAAAATCGCTATTGGTGACGATGATCACATTGGTAATGATTATGGACTGTTCTCAGCTTGGTGGGAGTAAAATCTGCTAGGCTAGAATAAATCTAATTATGTTATCCTAAATTATGATAAAATATGGCACAAAATATCCTGGCCACACAGAGAAGGCTGGGTGGGCTTGGCCTCAAAACTGGGTTGAGTTAAATAACAGATGGGGTTTCAGGCTATTATAGACTAGATAGCCAGAGTTTTATGGCCAAGATTCTATTCTCCACTAGATTTAATCCAATAATTCACTCCAATCGAATTTTAAACAGTATAAAATGTCCCTCCTGAAAAAGTTTATAATTTCATTTGGCTAAAAACAAAAGAACAAAGCAAACAAAATACATGACATACAAATAAATTAAATAATAGCATATGACGTATAGCTGAGGGTGACCTTCTTGGGAATTGGTAGACTCTGGGACACAGTTCAAGAACCCAGGGTCTAGTTAATATTTCTTTCTTATTTTGTCCCTGCATCAAAGTGTTACATACTCGATTCTGTAATCTTGAATTTCTCTATCATATGGAGCCACCCAATAATAACATGGCGTTCTTTTGGTCTGAAAATGTTTTATCCTCTCCTTCACCTTCCGAGTTCCATCCTTCTTAACCCTGGCTGACATGAGATCAAATTGGGGAGATTAAAACAATAGCAACCAAAATGATGTCTAAACCTCTTCTCCTAGGTGGAAACGTAACTGTTATCCCTCTCTCAATAGTTTTTTCCTGCCAAGGTAAAAAATTAACACAATCTTAAGGGCTTAAAACAACACAAATTTATTATCTTTAAATCCTCTAGGTCAGAAGTCTGAAATGAGTCTCACAGGGTAAAATCAGGGTGTGGGAAGGGTTGTGTTCCTTCTGGAGGCTCCAGGGAGAATCTGCTTTTTTGCATTTCCAGTTTCAGAGCCAGCCCACATTCTTTTGTGGTTCCTTCTTTCATCTTCAAAGCACAGCACTCCAATATGGTTCTGTCAAACCTCTTTTTATTGACGTTAACCCTCTAGCCTCTCTCTTATAAGGACTTTTGTGATAACACTGGGCTCACCTGGATAACCTAGGATAATCTCCCCATCTCAAAATCCTTAATTTAATCACATCTGTAAAGACCCTTTTGTCATGTAAGGTATATCTGCACAGATTCTGGGGATTAGGATGTGCACATATTTGGGAGAATTTGTTCTGCATCTCCACGACACCGCTTCCACAGTAAAAATACATTTATTTTGTGAAATGTCCCCTCATGATTCCAATGCATATCTGAGAGCCATTGCCTTAGTTGATACATAGAATCCACACAATTTTTTATTTTTCTTATCTATTGATGTAAAATAATATACTAGTAACAAAAATTTTAATAATAATAGTAATAGGTCAGGCGCAGTGGCTCAAGCCTGTAATCCCAGCATTTTGTGAGACTGAGGTGAGAGGATGGCTTGAACCCAGTTCTAGTCCAGCCTGGTCACACAGCGAGATCCCTTATCTGTAGGAAATTTTTTTTAAAAGAATAGTAATTATGGCAGATGATTAAATAGTACTTCCTGTGTGGGGTGCACTGAGCATTTTTTGAAAATTAAATTATTTAATCGTTAAAACAACCCTATGAACTAGGTACCACTCAAATGCCAAGATGGGTGAAATGTCACATGACATTTTTTGCCTGGTCCCAAATCAGTGCCACTTAGGACACCACCAAGTGACTCTTTAGCAATCTGAACTCATCTCTCAAAGCTCATTATTTAGAAATAAAACACAGAAATTACTAAAGGAAACCAGTTAAGTTTTTTAGGGTACAACGTGCCATAATTCTAAACGTCAATTCATGACAGTGGTTTGGGTTTAATTTTGATTCCATAATACATAGTTTTATGTTTTTAAAACTTTTATTGTTAAATATAGCACACCTATAGAAAATTGAACAAAACATAGATGTAAAGTTTAATTTATCATTACAAAGTGGACAGCACTGTAATTACCATCAGCTCAAGAAACAGAATATTCCCGGCACCCAGGAAACATCTTACATGCCCCTTGTTTATTGGTCAGGGTTCCTTCAAAGAAAGCAAGACTACTATAGAAGATGAAGTTTGTTGTAGGAATTTGACCTTACACAATTGTGGTAGCATGGTGAGCAGTTTATAAACAGCTGTTGCTTCTGGGTCTTATGCTGGTTTTGAATGCCTGCAGGGAAGGCAGTCTAGCCCAGGAGTTAGAGAAGCCAAAAAAAGGGGACAGTTGTAAGAGCATTATGCTCCAAACCCAGGTAAACCATGAAACTGGGGGCAACATCCTTTAAATGCAACAGTACCTGGTGCCTTGCACCTACATTTTGTGCATAAAAACATATGGCTGCTGCTTCACTTCTGCTTTCCACATTGTGCCCACATTCAGGTAGGCTATGCTGACCCAGAATTATACAGAAGAAAATTTCAGAAAAAGTAGTTACAGCTAAGCTAAATGGACACTACAAATTTACCATGCCTCTTCCCAATAACTACGCTTTCTTTCTGCTGAAAAGGTAACCGCTATCCCAATTCTTATAGCAACCACTGGTGTTTATTTTTGATAATGCAACCCATAATCATTCATTACTAAACACTTTAGTTTTCTATTTGTGTTTTTTCTTTAAT
The DNA here is from genome assembly GCA_963574415.1 of Tarsius wallacei. Classification (NCBI taxonomy): domain Eukaryota; kingdom Metazoa; phylum Chordata; class Mammalia; order Primates; family Tarsiidae; genus Tarsius; species Tarsius wallacei. The sequence goes on along the minus strand of CAUYQG010246871.1, from coordinate 17,578 downwards.
CTATGTAAGTGAAATATTTTAGTTTGTGTTAATTTGTGTCTGGCTTCTGCCTAACATGTTTGTGAAACCCAATGTGTTATACGTAACTGTAATTTATTCATTTTCATTGTGTACTGTTATGAATATACCAAGATATATTTATCCATTTCACACACTGATAGACATTTGGGTTGTTTCTGGCTCTGAGCTATTGTGAATAATGTGGCTACAAAATATTGTTTTACATGTCTTTTGGTATACTTATGCACATATTTGTTAGATATACAGACGTTAGATATACACCTAGGAATGGGATTGTTGAGTCATGGAATGTGTGTTTGTTCAAAGTTAGTAGACAATACCAAATTGTTATCCAAAATGATTGAACTAATTTACACTTCTACCAGAAGTATGTAAGAATTTCTATTGTTACACATCCTTGCCAACACTTGGCATTGTTGGTCCTTTTAATTTAAGTCATTCTGAGAGTTGTGTAGTGGCATCTAATGTTTGTGTGTGTGTTGTGTTTGGTTATTCATCTTTATATTTTTAGAGACAGCATCCTGCTCTGTCACCCAGGCTGGAGGGTGGTGGCATGATCATAGCTGATGGCAGCCTTGCATTCCTGTGCTCAAGTGATCCTCTCTCTTCAGCCTCCTGAGTTGCTGGGACGACAGCCATGAGCCATCATACCCAGCTAATTTTTTAACTTTTTTGTAAGATGGGGTCTTGCTATACTGCCCAACTGGTCTCAAACTCCTGGCCTCAAATGGTCCTCCTGCCTCTTTTTAAAATTTTTGGTAGAGATTATACTTAACTGATTATTTTTTAAAAGATGTTATTTTTAGAGTAGTTTTAGTGTAAAGTCTTCCCCATTACCAACATTCCCCACCAGAATGGTATGTTTGTTACAATCAACGAACCTACACTGAACACATCTTTATTACCCAAAGTTCACAGTTTCTATTAGGGCTTACCTTTGGTATCGTACATTTTATGTGTTCAGACATGTATAATGACATGTATCCACCATTGTATGAGGGGGAACCCCCAAAACTGGAATTTATTTATTAAGAAATTATGTATTTATTCTTACATGTTTAAACTTCAGTCACCTTTACAGTACTCTGTTTAATGCAATACACCTATCAAGATGCTTTTTCCACTGCTCAGAACAGTTTCTGATTTCGTCTGTTTTGATGCTTCCTAGTGCTTCTGATGTTTTTTTGTTCCACTTCTTTCACGTCAGCAAAAGGTTGCCCTTTGAAAACTTTTCTTCATCCAGGGAAACAAAAAAAAGTTGCTCAAAGGTGAGATCGGGTGGATAGATAGGGTGGGGCACAGGCTCATGCTGTTTTTGGCCAAAAACTGCTGAACACTCAGCGTGGTGTGGGCAGGTGTGTTGTCATGGTGGAAGAACCCGTCAGCTGTTTGCCACAACTCAGGACATTTCTTCCAAGATCGTAATGCAACCTTCTCAAAATTGCCAGATGAAAACTTTGGTCGGGGGGAACCAATTCTGAGTATACTACAAGGTACTCGGCCAACCCTGAACAAAATCCAAAATCCTCCCCTCCACAATTCTGTTTTTTTTGGGTTCTCCCTTGTAGTATGATACAAAGTAGATTTACTGCCCTAAAAAATCCAGTGTGCTTTGCCTATTCAGTCTTCCCTCCCCCACCCCCGGCAATCACTGCTCTTTTTATTGTCTCCACACTTTTGCCGTTACCAGAATGTCATATAGTTGGAATCCTATATTATGTAGCCTTTTCAGATTGGCTTCTTTCACTTAACAATATGCATTTAAGCTTCTTCCTTTTTAATGGCTTGATAGTTCATTTCTTTTAACTCAGAATGATATCCCCTTGTCTGGATGTACTGCAGTTTTATTTATCTATTCACCTACTAAAAGACGTTTATGCCTGCTTCCAAATTTTGGCAGTTATGGATAAAGCTAATATAAATATACTTGTACAGGATTTTATGTGGACATACATCTTCGGTTCTTGTGGGCAAATAACAAGTGGTGTGATTGCTGGATCATATGATTTAGTTTTATAAGGAACTGCCAAACTGTCTTCCAAAGTGGCTGTACCATTTTGCATTCCCACCAGCAATGAATAAAAGTTCCTGTTGCTCCACATTCCCACTATAATTTAATATTGTCAGTATTCTGGATTTTGGCCCTTCTAATAGGTATATAGTGCTGTCTCCTTGTTTTAATTAGTATTTTCTTGATGACATATGATGTTGAACACCTTTTCATATGCTAATTTGCCAGCTGTATATGTTCTTTGGTGAGGTGTCTGTTGAGGTCTTTGGCCCATTTTAACAATGGATTGTTTTCTTATTGTTGCGTTTTAATAGTCTTTATATTTTAAATAATAGTCCTTTATCAGATGCGTTTTTTTGCAAATATTTTCTTCCAGTCTTTGGCTTGTCTTTTCTTTCCATTTATTTATCATAATTTTCTAACAGCAACTGTGCCATTTTATAAGATTTGTCTTTTCATTCTCTTGGCATCTTGACAGTGTCTCTCACAGAGCAGATTGTGTGTGTGCATGCGTGCGTGTGTGTGCACAGTGAGCACAGGGCTTTCACTTTGTCACCCAGGCCAGAGTGCAGTGGCACAGCTTGATCTTCTGGGCTCAGGTAATCCTTCTGCCTCAGCTTCCTGAGTAGCTGGGACTACAGGCATGCACCATGATGCCTGGCTAATTTATTTTATTTTTGTAGAGATGAGGTCTCGCTATGTTGCTTAGGCTAGTCTTGAACCCAAACTCCTGGGCTCGAGCAATCCTCTTGCCTAGGCCTTCCAAAGTGCTGGTATTACAGATGTGAGCAGCTGCACCTGGTCTAAGATATCTAGTCTTATCAAGTATTGTTTATCAATTATTTCTTTCATAGATTTTGTCTTTGGTGTTGGATCAAAAACATTATCACTATACTGAAGGCAATTTGAAATTTATCCTATGTTATCTTCTAGGAGTTTTATAGTTTTGCATTTTACATTTAGGTTTATGATCTATTTTGAGTCAATTTTTGTGAAAGATGTAAGACTGTGTCTAGATTGATTTTTTTTTTTTTGTATGTGGATGTCCAGTTGTTCCAGCACCATTTGTTGAAGGCCGTGTTTTTTCCACTGTATCATCTTTGCTTATTTTGTAAGAAATCAGTCAACTGAATTTATATGAATTTATTTCTGGGTTATTTCTCTTCTGTTTTCTTGTTTTGTTTTGTTTTTTTGAGTTCGAGTCTTACTCTGTCACACAGACTGAAGTGCAGTGGTACCATCATGGCTACCACAGCCTCAACCTGCAGGGCTCAGGTGATTCTTCCACCTCAGCCTTCTAAGTAGCTAGAACTACAGGTGCATGCTGCCCCGCCTGGCTAACTTTTTTATTTATTATAGAGACGAGGTCTTGCCAAGTTGCCCAGGCTGGTCTTGAAGCCCTAGGCTCAGACAGTCCTCTCGCCTTGACCTCCCAAAGTGCTGAGATTACAGGCATGAGCCACTGTGCTTGGCCTTCTCTTTCATTCGATTGATCTATTTATCTAGTCTTTTGCCAATACCACACTGTCTTGATTGATGCAGGTTTGTTGTTAAGTCTTGATGTCAGTCTTCCAACCATGTTCTCCTTCAATATTATGTTGGCTATTCTTAATCTTTCACCTCTCCATGTTAACTTTAGAATCAGATTGTTAATATTCCCACAGTAACTTGGTAGAATTTTGATTGGGACTGCATTGAACTTATAGGTCAAGTTAGGAAGAACTGACATCTTGATAATATTGAGTCTTCCTATCCATGAACATGAAATAACTCCCCATTCAGTTTCTTTGATTTCTTTCATCAGATTATGGTAGTTTTCCTCATGTAGCTCTTGTAGATATTTTGTAAGATTTTTACCTAAGTATTTCACTCTTGAGAGTGCTCATGTAAGTGGTATTATTTTTCATTTCAATTCCACTTGTTCCTTGTTGGCCACTAATATAGGACATTAGTTAACTTTTGTATGTTAACCTTATATTCTACAAGCTTGGGCATAATTGCTTACTAGTCTCAGAAGTATTTGTGTGTGTGTGTGTTTGTGTTTTGGCCAAGTCTTTCATCTATTGTAGTTCTAATTAGCATTCCCCTGATTACTAAGGAGATAGAGAAACTTTTCATACATGTATTGGCAATTTGGGTATCCTTTTTTGTGAAGTGTCAGTTCACAACACATCCTTTGCTGATTCTACTGATTTGTCTTTTAAATTTGTTGGAGTTATTGATTGTTTGGATATAAGTCCTTTCTTAGTTATAGGTAGTGAAAATCTCTGCCATTCTGCAGCTTGCCTTTTTATTTTTTTAATAGTGTTTCTTTGGTGAACAGGACTTTTGTACTATAATGTAGTTCTATTTACCTATCTTTTCATTTGTACTCAGTGACTTTTGTGTACTGTTTAAGAATTATTTTCCTGCTCTGAGCTCATTAAAAACTTCTTTGTTGTATTCTAAAATTAATTTGTATTTTGCTTCTTACAATCACATGACACTGATTTCTATGCATGGTGTGAAGTAGGAGACATTTTAAATATTCTTTCAATGCTGATAGCTAATTCTCTCAGTATGACTTATGGAAATGCTAATCCTTTTTATACTGTGTTGTAGTGTTATTTATGCTTTAAGACAAATGTCTAGATACGTGAGAGTTGCTTTCGGTGCTATTCCATTCCATTGGTCTGTTTTGTCTATTCTTGTGCCAATACTACACAGTATTAATTACTGTAGCTTTATATTGTTGTCTTGATATATAGTCAAGCAAGTCTATATTAATTGCCCTTCAGTAATATTCTGGCTTCTTGGCCATTTTTTATTCTTAAAAAATATAAATCAACTTGTCAAGTTAAATTTTTTAGAATGTTGAGAGGGGATAACATTGAACTTAAAAAGATCCATTTGGGGAGTGTGGTACAACCCCCCCCCCCACACACACACAATTCCTCCCATCTTTGTAAGCATACTCCTTTATAATATGACTATGTCTCCACTCCCTTGAGTTGAGGTTTGCTTTGTGACTTAATCTGACTAATACAACGTAGCAGATAGGATACTGTTAGAGTTCTCAGCTACCAGAGATTTTATAGCTTCTGTTCTCACCTTCCTGAAACCCTGAGGTCATCATTTGATGAATTATGGCCTAGCTTCTTTGGAAGTGAGAGACCACACAGAAAGAGAAGTTCATCCAATAGCCAGCACCAACAGAAAATATGTGGGAAAGGTCATTTTAGATTAGCTACTCACTGTAGTTGTGTGAGTGACACCAGGTAAGACCAGATGAAATGACCAGTTGGCCCAACCCAAATTGCTGACTCACAGAATTATAAGCAAATAAAATAATTGTCATTTTAAACTACTCAATTTTTTTGGTCATTTATTACACAGCAATAGATGACATATAGAAAGAAGTAACTCCTTTATAATATTGAGTTTTCCAAGCCATAAACATAAATGTACCTTTGCATTTATGTAAGACTCCTTTAATTTTCCTCTAAAACAGTGTAATGATTTCTTTATTAGACTTCTCTACTTTTTATTATGGAAAAAAATAAGAACATTCTGATAATTTAAAAGAATTTTATAATGAATACCTATATTCTACCACCTAGATTCTACAATTAACATGTTATTAGTATTGCTCTATCACATAACTTTGAGGTTATTATTTGTTTTCTGGTCCTTATTCCTCTTTTGTAGAGAAGTTGGCAGAAGTCAGTCTAATTGTGTTACTTATGAAGATAATTTGTCCTTTATCGTCCTCTTGCTGCTTCCATCATTTTTTTATTTCTGTTCAATTTTTAACAATTTTACTATGAAGTGTATAGATTTGCATTTATTTCTACTCAGAGTTAAGAATCATTTCTTGAAGAGGTGCAGATAAGCCAATCTTCAGGCTTCAGTTCTAACCTTTTCCCTATGTCTTTGTGGAGGTCTTAGTCCTAATTACTGCCTTGGCTTCTTAGCCTCTTACTCTTCCCTTCTGAAACCAGAATAAGCTTGCAGGAGAAAAACTGGCTTCAAAACTTAGGCTGACTTACCTGAGTCTCAGTCCTCCTCTGGAATCTGGCATGTTCCTGCCTCACCATCTCATTTACTCTACAGTACCTAGGCCTAAAACAGATATTTTCTGGGATCCTGGTTGTTTTTAGAGAGAGTGAATCATTCAAATTACCTAGCTTTCCATAACCTGAAGCAGAAGTCATTACCCCATATTTTAGTAAAATATCCACAACAAACATAATGTAATAAAATATTCTTAATTTATTTGTCAACAAATCCTGCCTTTTTAAAAGAGTCAGTTTAAAGTAATCAGTCTATCATTTGATAGATGGGGGAAAAGACAAAGTTTTACTATGTATTATGTGTTTCATGAAAAACTATAACTATATAATTATGTATAATGTTTTTCTTCACATTATGAGGGGGGACTCAGAAAAAAAGAATTATCTTTTGGAGGATGGGCCCCTTGTAGTACACTCGGAACGTGTTCCTCCAGATCAAACTGTCAATCAAAGTTTTTTTCCGGAAGTTTTGAGAAGGTTGCATCATGATTTGCGAAAGAAACGTCCCGAGTTGTGGCAAACAGGTGACTGGTTCTTCCACCATGACAACACATCTGCCCATACCACGCTGAGTGTTTAGAAGTTTTTGACCCAAAACAGTATGACCCCTGTGCTCCACTTCCCCATTCATCTGATTTCACCTGAGATGCTTTTTTGTTTGTTTGTTTCCTGGATGAAAAAAGTCCTCAAAGAGAAACACTTTGCTGAAGTGGAAGAAGTGAAACAAAAAATGGCAGAAGCATGAAAAGGCATCAAAATTGAGGAGTTCAAAAACTGGAGCAGTGGAAAAAGCGTCTGAATAGGTGTGTTGCATCAAACAGATGTGACTGAAGTTTAAACATGTCAGAATAAATACACATTTAAAAAAATGAATACATTCCATCTTTTGGGGTCCTCCTCATATATTGACTAAAATAAAACCACTTATCATATGTATAATGTGCAAAGATGCTAAAATATTTTTTAAAAACCCAAGAGGGTCAATAAATTGTATATTTCTGTTCAAAGATATTTGAGAGTGAATTCTTCTAGCAAAAAAGGTCAAGGATGCTAATTTAGGAACTTGAATGCCATGCTAAATAAACCTAGTGCTTGGCAATGGTCAACACTGTCTGTTTTGGGGAAATCTATGCCTTGGGATGAAATGACTTTTTACAACTGAGATTGAAAGATGGAAAATAAAATCATTTTCACAAATTCCTTGCAAATTTTTGTTTCTACTTTTAGATTTAAAAATCAAAACAAAACATGGTCTCCTGGCTTAGTTAGGTATTTATAGGTGGTTGATACTCTACAACTATACGCTATTTTCCTAGAGTCTCTTCTTTCATTTGAGTAAGTTATACATAACATTTAAAAAATGTAAAAATATTAATCTCAATATTTTCTCTTGGAACTATAGTTCTTGTGTAATTAAAATGTATAAATAAACAAGTTAAAAGAAAAAGAAAGAGCCTGGGCTCAGTATCTCACACCTATAATCCTAGCACTTTGGGAGACCACGTAGAGGATTGCTTGAACCCAGGAGTTTGAGACCAGTTTGGGTAACACAGTGAGACCCTCATTTCTTTAAAAAAAAAAAAAAATTAGCTTAGTGTGGTGTCATAATCCTCTAATCCCAGCTTCTCAGGAGGCTGAAATGGGAAGAATTGCCTGAACCCAAGAGGTTGAGGCTGTGGTGAGCTGTGATCATGTCACTATACTCCAGCCTGGGTGACAAAGTGAGACCCTAACTGGAAAAAAGAAAAAAGAAAAAGAAAAAGAAAGCAGTAGGAGAAATTATCACATTCTTATTAGCTACAACAAGTAGTACTGTATACGCCTAGGAATTAACACAAAAATAAATGTGTAAATACAAAGTCTATATGAACAAAACATTTTCTTAGTTTTCCAAAGATACTGGGATTTAAGAGTTATAAAATCCAGAATGGAAAGACAGAATAAAAAATTAAAGGACCACAGTTTTTTCTTATCAAGTGCCTGGGTGCTTTGGGGAACACAGACTAACCCTTGGCATGGGAACACTTTTATTTTATTACTTGGACCCTTGACATGGAAACACTTTTATTTTATTACTTGGAGCTTAGAGTCATTTCATGAAGAATCCCAAACCAGCCAATTTCCTCAGGCTTCCATTCCTTTTTTTTTTTTTTTTTTGAGTTGGGGTCTTACTCTGTCACCCAAGTTGGAGGGCAGTGGCATGAACATGGGTCACTGCAGCCTCAACCTTCTGGGCTCAGGGGATCCTCCTGGCTCAGCGGCCTGAGAAGCTGGAACTACAGTTGTGTATCACCATACCTGACTAAATTTTTTTTTTTTTAACTTTTGTAGAGATGAAGTCTCCCTGTGTTGCCTAGGCTGGTCTTGGGCTTAAGCAATTCTTCTGCCTTGGCTTCTCAAAGTTCTGGGAATACAGGCATAAGCCACTGTGTCCCTCTCTTCAGGCTTCAATTCTGATACTTTCTTTTTGCCTTTGACTTATTTAAAAATCTCATTAATTATTGATAAAATTTAGTTACTTTTATCTTATACATGAGTAGCCATTGGTGAAATTGATCATTTGGCTAAAATACCAAAATCAATTAATAAATTAATAAAAGATGAACCCCAGAAAATTCAGATAACCATTCAAGTTCTATTTATCTGGAGTCATTTCTAGACAAAATGTAAATAACTTCTGACTTTTTCTAAGGAATTTTGAACATTTTCTTCCGATAACATTTCTCTAAATGAAGAAGACAAACATTAGAGGCCTGACAGGTACATTTTTCTTTTGAGTAATCATTCTTTTTGTATACCACGTAGCATGACACATAAGTGATTTGCCTCTGACCGCACACGTTCTGACAATAACTCTGGTCCTGGATTAAGGTTAACAACAGGAGGATGTGGAAAGCTAATCACTAGTAACCATATTTTTTACATCTACTTCATCTACTTGCACTATTGGTTTCATTTGTTTTCTTATGTGTCAGTAAGCAAGAAACACTGCCTAAATGTCTGGCTCCTTGCTCTTTGCTTGTTATTCAGAGTTGAGGTCACCAGAGCTCCCTAAACAACCTTCCCCAACAGGATGGCCTGAGGACACAAAGATGACGACAGACAGTGTATGCTAAATTCCCCTTCTCATTGTGAAATAAAGACCAGAGCATCATCCAGACCTTGCCATTTTATGTGCAGTAGCTACTTCTGATTTTTCCCTTTACTTGGGCATGGCTGGGAAGAAGGAAGAAGCCAGATTTATCTGTGGGACTAAATTCTTTTTCAAACTTTTCTTCCGTGATGCCTGTGAAATAAATAGCATATGAGTTAGTAACAGGCATTATATGACAGACACAATTTTCCACAGTCAAGGGACACCATGAATTTGTATGGAGATTTTAATCCTTCTAGAAAAAAAGTATAGTTATTTACTTAACAATTCTGTGTGCCTCTAGGGTAAAAGTGCGTTAAAAGTAGGAGGTAGGGCTCTGGAAGGATGAGATGGAAGAACAGAAGCTATAGAGTTACTTATCTGGGCAGTGATCTAATCTGGGACTCCACTGCATAATGTGGAGACTTAATTAATAATCAATAATTAATTATATATTATACAATTATATGTGACATCATTATTCATGAATATCAAATATTAACAACATCAGCGTTCATTGATACACAAATGAGGAATAAACATTTTGAGTTGAATGTGTTTGGAAGAAATGGATGCAAAAACTTAAACTCATTAGGTTTAAAAGTTCAGATCGTGAAACGTTTACTTTTGGCAATGATGTTCAACGAACATTTACAATATCAACAATAGGAATTTATGATCTATTATGAAAAAGAGGAGAGAAGGAAGAAAAAGAGGAGGAAGAGATGTAGAGAGTTGGAGAGGAGAGGAAAAATGTGACCCCCAAGGTCGAAAGATCCTTCAGGCTTGGATACTAACAGGCCACGTGACCACTCCTCTTTCTCCCTGAGGCCTAGTTCCCTAGAGCAAGCTGCTAAAACCCAGCTGAGGTAACTTCCCAAGCTGCACTTTCTTTCTTTTATCTTCTTTTTTATCTTCATCTATGTCTTTTTTAAACTAATTCATTATTTCATTCAGCAAATGTTTCTGAGTGTCTCATGTTCCAGACACTGGAGTTACAGCAGAGAGTGAGTCAGACGAGTTTCTTCCTTTGTAGATTTTACATTCTAGTGGGATAGAGTCAATAAAAATAAATGATTTTTTAAGGAAAAAAGATGTATGGAAAACACTTTTAGAAGAAAATGAGTTCTTATATAATGTCAAGTAATAATCAGAGTTATGAAGAAAATTGAAGGGACAGAAAGTGATGGGAAGGGAGGGATTCTCCAATGTTCATTTTTTGTAAATTCTCGCAAGGTTGTTATGACAAGATCGGACATGTTCAGGGTAGTATGATCGTAGTCACGTAAAGTTATTCTGACCAGGAGAAACCTAGCTGCTCATCTGTTTCTGAATTACATTGTATGTTATTTACATGTCCAAGCTCTGAAGTGAAAGGCTGGGTTTACATCCCAACTCTATTACTTGCTTCTTTTGGGACCTCAGGTAAATTACTTAGCCTCTGCGCTTCAGTTTTCTCAATTTTAATATGGGGATGATCATTGTAACTACCTCAAAAGATCAAGTGAAAGTGCACAGTATCATACCTGGCAAAATAATTTGAAAACAAATGTTTGCCATTATCATATGCAACAGTGCTGAGTTATGGTCTATATGCTCTTTTCACCCAAAATAAAATTGTAAGAATTTCTCTGTCATTAAATATTCTTTAGAAGAACAATGGAGTATGTTACATATACCATCTTTCACTTAGCCGTTTTTCTGTGATTGAACATGTCTCCACAATTTTGAAAATGGGTAACTCTTTATAGAGTTCACATTCTTGCCCTCTCCACATTTAAACTGAAAAGGAAATATAAACTCAGTTTCTGATTTATGTTCTGCCATACCATGGTTAATATTTTGTAATTTGCTATTTAATTCAAAAGAGATTTACAAACCATTTAAAGAAATTAATCCTCAGAATCAGCATTTCTACATTTAAAAATAATAAGTCAAAAGATATTAAGATATCTGTTATTGGACTCTGCACAGAGGACTTTCTTACCTCTGTGTTGTGAGCTTTGACCTGTACATGGATTCTTGGTGCCTAGAACAGTACAGGGCACAGGATAGATATTCTAAGGTAATCTCTATATGTTTGTTTTACTAAAATGAAATTTCTACTCCAAAATTTCTGATGTCATTTTATGCCCACCTCTTTGGAAGTGTTTTAATGAAAACAGGCACTTTGTGTCTATTGATTTTATTTCATCCATTATTTTTCCACTTAGCCTGTATGGGTTCCTAAAATTGCAGTCAACATAACGTTGCTTTAATCTATCCATTACCAGATCTTATTGTTATCTTACTAAGTGCATAATTTTCTGAAACTGCCTTGATTTTATTTCATTTTGGAAACTAATTTTAACCCCTGACCGTGCTTAACTGTTTTCTTCATTAAACCAGAGAGGAATTTTAAGTCATGGTTTTCTGTAAGCAAATGAATACTACTCCCTTTGCCTTTCTTATCAGAGTGATTAACAGAAAATAAAGCATCTAGCAGAATATCAGGTGTATTAAAAATTTCTTTGTGTTTGGATAAATAATCATTATGATCTCTAATAAAAATAACATAGTAGGCCGGGCACAGTGGTCACGCCTATAATCTCAGCACTTTGGGAGGCCAAGGTGAGAGGATTGCCTGAGCTTGCAAGTTCAAGACCAGCCAGGGCATTTTGGCAAACCCTCATGTCTACAATAAAATAATAATAATAATAACAATAACAACAACAGCAACATAGTAGTTTCAAATTCTGATTATCGGAGTTTAGGTTAGTCATTGTGTAGATTAACCATGACTAATTTTTAATACCATTTTGTGTCTCTCCTGGAACCTAAGATATATTTGGCTCTCTTCTTTCTGTCACTTAGTGCTTACTTAAAGAATGTAAAGCATATTTACTATCAGATGAGATAGTAAACAAACTGAAATAAGAATGCAAATATGGGGCATAACATATATGAATTATAAAATCCCATACCTATTCACAAAGTCATACAGAAAAAACACAAATATTCTTTTAATTACCTTTTAGTTCTGGATTATTTATACCATTGTGTTTCATTTATTACTTAACATAATTAAAAGCAAATGCTACTATTTTATAGAAAGCTCTTCTATTGCCAAAAATTCTTACTTGAATGATTGGCAGAATTGATAATTAACAGGAATCATTAATATTCTCATTAAGTGCACAAGGTAACAAAATTATGGCCAAGTTTTCAATGTTAATTAAATAAAGCAGCTTTTAAAAACCATTGTTGACCTGGTGTAGTGGCACACACCTGTAGTCTTACCTACTCAGGAGGCTGAGGTGGGAGGATTGTTTTAGCCCGGTAATTCAAGGCTGCAGTGAGCTAGAATCGAACCACTATGCTACAGCCTTGAGCTACAGAGGGAGGCCCTACACTAAGTAAATAAAATTGTTATTGTTATATGTGTGTTATCTGTTATGAAATTAGGCACGGGCAATAAGAATCATCTCCTTTTTTATTTTAGTCTGACTTCCTAGAAAGGAGGCTTATAAAAACTATGTGCTAGATCTTCTTCCTAAAATATTTGATCTATTTTAACGACTGAATAAATGGCCACAGGTTAAATTAGGCCCATGCAACCTTCTAGAACTAGTCGAAGAGTGATAGCTGTGTAGTGATAGTTGTGTAGTTGTGTAGGCTGTTATGGTTTAATGAATGAGCATGACATTTGGAGTCAGAGTAGATCTCAGTTTATCACTTGATTTGTATGTGATCTTTGGCAAGGCACTTGACTGCTTTAGGCTCTATTTTTTTCCAACCCTAAGAAGGTCTAACATTTTCTTTGTACTTACAGTGAAAATCAAAGGAATCACTTATTAAAAAAACTTCATGAACTGTAAAGAATTATATGTGAGTTATTTTTATTAATACATGAGAAAAATTCTTGTTGGTGAGCCAGAAACACATTAATGTCATGGGTTCATCCTGTAGGTACAATATTATTAAGAAGTAAGGATGGCTGAACAGCCCCCGACTCTGTTGTCTCAAATTGCCTAGTTTCTAAAACAACTCAGTGAATTTCAGTCTTAAAGCTCTAGAAAACCTTTATTAGCTCAGGCCCATAAGTCTTATTTGATTTTTCTCTCTGTCCAGCAAATGTATGATTTCTATTTCACTGAGCTAAAACACACATATCTGGAATATTCATAAAAAGAGTATGAACTGAAATAATTTTAGGTTCAGAATGTTTCTGGGAGCAGAGAAAAATCAAAATCCAAGCATAAGTGGGATACACTGTGGAATTAGAATTAACTGTGGAATTAGTATTAACTTACTTTTTAAAAATAGAGACAGGTTGGCGTATAACTTGGAACTTCCAGACTTCAGGGATCCTCTCACCTCAGCCTCCTGAGTAGCTGGGACTATAGGCATGTACCACTACACCTGACTAATTTTTAAAATGTTTTTGTAGATATGGGGGTCTCGATCCTCCTTGCCTAGACATCCCAAAGCTCGGGGTTTACAGATGTAAGCCACTGCATGTGGCTCTAACTTACCTTTTCATGTTGAATGTGAAATCCTTTTTTTCTTCCTGTAGTGCCTTCTGAAGAATCCTTTTGTGTTTCTATACCAATGAGTGGAAGGAATCGTAGGCTAGTGGGGCTTGATACCTGGAAACCACAAATAAGTCAGTCAGGCATACTTGAAGTAACTACTTCTATAATGTAAATTCAAGGATGGAGGATGAGGGATGAGGAAGAAGGTCCAGCTGCTTCAAAATATAGACCCCCCCTTGTAGTTGTCCACTTTTAATTCTTGATAGTTCACTCTCAACATCATCTGTCAGCTTAAGGGTTTGACACCTATTACAATGAACATGTTCTTGGGAAAAAGAAATAATACTTGAGATATAATTTATGATCATGTTGAAATATTTGATCTTTGGCTTATTATTTCTTGGGTTAATTAACTCACTCTTTAGTAGAGGTTGCTTGGGGTGGAGCCTTGAAAGATGAGTAGGGATTTGGAAGAAAATGAGTGATGGATGAATCCTGGGTAGGGGGGCCGCACAGGCACAGTTTCGGTAATGGAGAAATCAGTGATGCCCAAGACATGGCAAGTGATTTGGCATGGCTGGAATATTGGAAGAGCGTGGGGGAGAATATGGTGGGAATGAGGTCAGATCATGGAAGGTTTGCATGCGAGCTTAAGGCATTTGGATTTTATTTTGTAGGTATTGAAGAGCCACGAGGGTAAAGTTCAAAATAATTACCTGTATGGCAGGTGTGTCTTGCCAGGCAGCAATTACTCAAGCATACTCTGAAAATGATCTTGGGTCATTCCTTGGTGATTGTGTGTTCTGTGTTCTGGGGTATAGACTTCAGGAATGATCAGCTTGGATGTTTATGCTATACCTGTGAAAACATCTGGACCCTGGCCCATTTCTTTAGATACTGGATATACAAGGAACCAAGGCCCTCTGTTTGGAGCTAGGTGGAGGTTGCCAAGTAGAAGTTGCTATGTGAAAGTTACTACACAGTAACTTTCATGCTTGTCAAAAATGGTAGTGGATTTTTCTTTTCCTGTCTAGCCAGTTGCCCAGTCACCCTGTGAGTAAGTCTCCAATAAACTCTATGCCTTACCCAATGTCTCCTGCTCATGTCTGTTTTTTGGACTCTCGGATACTGTGCTGTCCACGATGGACTCGCTGGGGGTCCAGCATGGCACTATTATGTGTAATGACAGAGACAAGTGATTCAGGCCGCTGACACGCAGAACCCAAGACTTCTCTGGGATTAGACACAATACATTTTTGGAAGCATTGGTTGGCTTGGCTATGTGACTTTCTCCAACCTTTCTTGGTATCCCAGGGTCAGGAATGAGATGGTACATTTTCTATTCTATTATCACTCTAGTCCTAGAAACCTCCAACTCACCCTGTATATAGGCAGAGAGCCAAAAACAATTCCTGCCTCTCTGTTTTCAGACATAAAACCTTCCAAGGCATGTCTTCGATTCTGCAAAACAAGAATAAATGTTTAATGAAACGGTCACATTCCATCTGTGGCAAAATACCTGCATTCAAATCCTGACTCTGTCAATTATTAGCTACATGATTTTAGGCAAGGTCTTTCTCTGTTGACTAGTTATGAGAACAAAATGAAATCATATATATGGTAAGGTGTTACTCAAATGTAAGATGTAGTATCATTTTATTTATTTATTTATTTATCTATTTATTTATTGAGTTGGAGTCTCACTCTGTCACCCAGACTAGAGTGCAGTGGCCACTCCCGGCCACTGCAGCCTCAACCTGCTGGGCTCCTGCGATCCTTCTGCCTCAGCCTTCCAAGTAGTTGGAACTACAGGCACGCGCTACCACACCTGGCTAATTTTTGATTTATTGTAGAGATAAGGTCTTGCCAAGTTGCCCAGGCGGGTCTCGAACCCATGGGCTCAGGCAATCCACTCACCTCAGCCTCCCAAAGCGCTGGGATTACGGGCTGAGCCACCGAGCCCGGCTGTATTTATTATCACTGCTAACAATATGGCAAAAAATTAACAGAGAGGTGAATAAATAAACATTACATAATTGAGAATAAAAAGGAATGGGCAAAATGAAATTGCTGGTAAAGATCAGAGAATCCTAAGTGAAAGGCATTTTAATTTAACTTTAGCAGTGAATCTTTGTTATTTTACCAACCAGATAGGATAAAAAGAGGGAAAGAGGGAAAGTCTTAAAATATTTGGGACATCCAATTATTTCAAAGGCTTTAAAAAACCATTCTAAAGATTTCTCCAAATTTATTTGATGTTTCAGTTAATTTACTTTAAACAAAATAATTTATCTCTAAATTGAAAGAGAATATTAAAGTGAATACCAATCTTTATTTCTAGGTTGCATTATTTTAATCCTATTCAACAAAATTGAGTATCCCTTCCATGCTATGTGCATATCTTTGTTCATAAAGAGCTTATGAGTTAGTGGTGGGGATGAGATGAGCATACAAATAATTCTAATTTAATGTAAACATGCTTAGAGGACATGTTAAAAGACACAAAGCAAGTTTTATATGCGATGAGGCCTACAGGGAGAGTGAAACTGACAATTATTGAGAATGTAAAATGTTCCTGGTTATATTTAACCCTCATAACAGCTCTTTGAGGGATTTTTCAGATGAGGAAAGAAATAAAATAACTTATCTAAAATTAAACCCAGGTCTGTGAGACTCCACACCCTGGGTCTTCCCTTTTTATCATGCTGTCTTCAGGGAAAAGAAACTATCTGAGCTCCATTTGGACAGAAAGGTAGGGTTTTTGACAATTATTTCATTCTAAAAGTATTAAATATTAAACATGAAGTAGATACCGTTAAAGAATAATGACATGCTGAACATCCAGTGGCCACTCATGGACCCACTTCCCTAGTTTACAAATTGGAACAACACCCTCAGTTTTGAACTTCTCAGCATGCAGTTCCCTGGCCTAACTCCTGCTCATCTGTCCTCGGACATAGGTGACAATCCTGAATTTTGTTCTTTTCATTCTCTCTTGCTTTTGTTTATATAATTTTACCTTGCCAAACCAACATTTTGTTTAGTTTTGCTTGTTCTTGACTTTTGCATAAATGAAATTACTATGTGTATATAATGCGAAACTTTTTTCATTCAATTGCATGTTTCAAACATTGATTCATGCAGACGAGTGTTACTCAGGTTCAGTTATTTTCACTGTTCTATAGCATCCCAGTTTATCAATATGCTGTCATTTATTTGCCCATAATCCTATGGATGAGCATTTAAGTGGCATTTGCTATTATCAACAGTATTTCTCTGAGCACTCTTGAACCGTGTCTCCTAAGCTCACATTCTAGAGTTTCCCCAGGGCGTACATTTATAGGGTACGCCTATTTTCAGTTTTAATAGATAATGCCACAATGCTTTCCAAAGTGGCTCTGCCAATTTCCACTACTACCACCAGAAGATTAGTGTTCTCAAACACCAAACCTTGACATTGTCAGACTTTTTGATATTTGTCAATCTGGTTTCTGAAGGAGGATGATCACTTCAGAGTTCTATTCTGCCATCTTGCTTAGCTCACTCATTTTTAACCATTTTAAAAATGAGATAGTCAGCCGGGCTCGGTGGCTCAGCCTGTAATCCCGTGCCTTGGGAGGCTGAGGTGAGTGGATTGCCTGAGCCCGCGGGTTCGAGACCCGCCTGGGCAACTTGGCAAACCTCGTCTCTACAATAAATCAAAAAATCAGCCAGGCGTGGTAGCGCATGCCTGTAATTCCGGCTATTCGGAAGGCTGAGGCGGAAGGATCGCCGGAGCCCAGCAGGTCGAGGCTGCGGTGGCCGGGAGCGGCCACTGCACTCCAGTCTGGGCGACAGAGTGAGACTC
>CAUYQG010246869.1:0-23420 GCA_963574415.1 Tarsius wallacei | reverse complement strand
TTGGTGATTTGTGGTCATTTATGTTTCCATATGAATTCCTGTATTGTTGTTTCCAGATTTGAGAAGAATGCTGCTGGTAATTTAATGGGTACTGCATTAAATCTGTAGATTGCCTTGGGTAGGATGGACACCTTAACAATGTTGAATTTTCCTACCCATGAGCAAGGAATATTTTTTGTTTGTGTCTTCTTGGATTTCTTTGTGCAGTGTTTTGTAGTTTTCATTGTATAGGTTTTTTATTTATCTGATTAGGAAGATGCCAAGGTATTTCTTTTTCTTTTTTGTGGCTGTTGTGAATGTGATTGTGCTTTTTATTTGGTTCTATGCCTGTTTATTGTTGATGTATAATAATGTGACTCTCTTTTGCACATTTATTTTGTACCCTGAGCCTTTGCCAAAGTCCTTTATCAGTGAAAGGAGGTTTTGACAGATTCTTTTGGATTTTCGAGGTATAGGGTCATATCATCAGCAAAGAGGGATAACTTAACTTCCTATTTTCCTATTTGGATACCCCTGATTTCTTTCTTCTTTTTTAATTGCTCTGACTAGGACTTCCAACACTGTGTTGAATGGGAGGGGTAGCCTTTTCTTGTTCCAGTTTTCAGAGGAAATGGTTACTGTTTGTGTTCATTTAGCAATATACTGGCTGTGGGTTATCATAGATGGCATTTACTATTTTGAGGTACGTTCCTTCTATGCCTAGGTATTCAAGGGTTTTTATCAAGTAGGCATGTTGGATTTTATCAGCTTTTTCTGCATCTAATGATTTAATCACGTGGTTCTTGTTTTTACATCTGTTGATGTAATTAATTATCTTTATGGTCTTGTGGATATTGAATCATCCCAGCATCCCAGGAATGAAGCCTACTTGGATGCGTTTTGAGATGTGTTGTTGGGCTAATTTGCTAGAATCTTGTTGAGAATTTTTGCATCTATGTTCATCAGGGATATTAGCCTGTAGTTCTCTTTTTTTGTTGAATCTCTACCAAGTTTGGGTATCAGTGTGATGTTAGCTTTGTAAAATGATTTGGGAAGAGTTCTGTCTTTCTCAATTGCCTGGAATACTTTTAATAAGATTGATATCAGCTCCTCCTTATATGTTTTGTAGAATTCTGCTGGAAAACCATATGGTAGGCCTTTTTTTTTTTTTTGTAGGTACTTTTCTTATGGTGGAGTCAATTTCCTTGGTTGTTACTGGTCTACTTAATGTCTCAATTTCTTCTTGTTTCAACCTTGGGAGGTTGTGTGATGTCAGAAATTCCTCCATTTCATTTAGGTTATTGAGTTTGTTTCCACACAATTATGCTCAGTAATCTCTTATAATCTTTGGCGTCAGTTGTGATTTTATCTTTTGCATTTCTGATTGTGTTTATTTGGACTTTTTCTTGGTCATTCTGGCGAGGCGTCCATCAATCTTGCTCATCCTTTCAAAGAACCACCTTTTTGTTTTGTTGATTTTTTTCTAAGATATTTTTGTCTTCTCTGTCCTGTATTTGGGTTTTTATTTTGGTGATCTGGATTCTTCTGCTAAAGTTAAGGTTTTGGTGGTCTTGCCATCCCAGCTCCCTTGGATGATTTGTTAGGCTGTCAACTTGTGATCTTTCCATTTCCTAGATGTGTGTTCACAGAGATATACATTTTCCTCTCAGAAATGTTTTCGTGGCATCCCAGAGATTTTGGTAAGATGTTTCTGCATTTTCATTTGTTTCCAGAAATCTTTTAGTTTCTGTTTTGACTTCTGTCTCCAGGAGTTATTCAGCATCATGCTATTTAGTGTCCATGTCTTTGTGGGTTTAGGGGGAGTTTGGTTGGTGTTGATTTTTTTTTTTCAAGTGTGGTCTGAGAAGGTACATGGCAGTATTTTGACCTAATGAAATTTGTTTATGCTTGATTTATGGCCGATGATGTGATGGATCTTGGAGTATGTTCCATGGGATGATGAGTAGAATATATATTCTGTGGTTGATAGGTGGAGTGTTCTGTAGGTTTCTATTAAGTCTATTTGGTCAAGCATCAAGTTGAGGTTTCAGATCTCTTTGTTGATTTTTTTGCTTCGACGATCTATCTAGGGTTGTTAGTGGGATATTGAAGTCCCCAGCTATAATAGTGGAATCAATATCTTTTTTAGTTTACTTAGTAGTTGCTTTATAAATGCTGGTGGTCTTGTGTTGGGTGCATATATGTTTAGGATGGATATTTCTTGTTGATGGATTTTTTATCATTATGTAGTGTTCTTTTGTATCTTTTTAAATTTTGGATTAAAGGTAGTTTTGTCTTATATTAAGATCATGACTCCTGCCTTCTTTTCTGATCCATTCACCTGGAATTTTTTTTCTGTCCTCTAACTTTGAGACCGTGTGTGTTCCTTCTGGTAAGATGAGTTTCCTGGATGCAGCAAATTATTAGGTTTTTTTTTTTTAGATCCAGTTTGCCATTCTATGTCTTTTCAGTGGTGCATTTAATCCACTCATATTCAGGCTGATTATTGAAATGTGAGTATTTGTTTCCATCATGAGGTTTTTATGAAGTTTTTTCTTTGTTTTTTTTTAAATTTAGAGTTGATGTATGTGTGTTTTCAAGTTTTTCAGTCATGATGTACTCTTTGTTGATTCAGTGTTCTTCTATTCTCTTGGGAAGTGTGTGGTCATTCTTTTTCTTTCTTTCTTCTGTGCTTAATACCTTTTTAAGCATCTCCTGTAGAACTGGCCTAGAAGCTGCATAATCTCTTAGAGATTGGATGTCTGGAAAGGATTTTAATTCTCCATTGCTGGTGAAGCTGATCTTGACTGGGCAGGAAATTCTTGGTTGAAATTGTTTATCTTTGAGGACTTTGAAAATTGGACTCCAATCCATTCTAGCTTGTAGTGTTTCTGCTGATAGGTCTGCTACTATTTGAAATGGTCTTCTCTGGTAGGTGGTCTGACCTTTCTCTCTTGCTGCCTTTAGGATTTTTTCTTTTGTACCTACTTTGTGTAGACAAATTACTATGTGTGTAGGAGTTGGTTTTCTCATTTGATGCTTGTGGGAGTTATCTGTATCTCTTGTGTTTGGATGGTCACATCTCTGGTGAGAAGGGGAAAGTTTTCCTGGATAACCTCCTGGAATACTTGCTCCAAGGTATTCTCCATTTCTCTTTCTTTTCTGGAATGGCAATCAGATGTAGGTTTGGCCTCTTGATATAATGACACATTTCTTGGAGACGTTCTTTCTTTTTTAGTTTTTTTGCAGATCAGGTTAATTTTATGTTTTAGTCTTCAAGCTTTGAGATTCTTTCTTCTGCTTGACTAATTCTGCTTTCCATTCTTGTCATCTTACTTATTACCTGGATGAAGGTTTTTTATGGCCAAAATATCTCTTACAAGTTCTTTCAGTGTTGCATCTTGTCTTTCTTGAGTCTTATTCACTCTATCTATCAGTTCCCTAATCCCTGTTGTATTCTGGGGTCAGTCATTGGTGACTTCCATTATTTGGGCTCTGAGGTCTGATTTTCCAGGTGTTGTCTCTTTGGTACACTGGGAATTACCTGTGGTCGCCTGTTGATTTTTCCTTATTAGTGACAGATCTCTTTTTTTTCTCTTTAGTTTCATTATTATTATTATTATTTTTTTGAGTTGGAGTCTCACTCTGTCGCCCAGACTGGAGTGCAGTGGCCGCTCCCGGCCACTGCAGCCTTGACCTGCTGGGCTCCAGCGATCCTTCCACCTCAGCCTTCCAAGTAGCTGAAACTACAGGCACGCACTACCACACCCGGCTGGTTTTTGATTATTGTAGAGATGAGGTCTCACCAAGTTGCCCAGGCGGGTCTCGAACCCCCGGGCTCAGGCAATCCACTCACCTTAGCCTCCCAAGGCACGGGATTACAGGCTGAGCCACCGAGCCCAGCTAGTTTCATTATTCAGTGGCAGTGGTAGGGTCTTTGACTCCTGATGTTTGCTCAGCCCTTTATTATTCCCATATCTGGGCTTTGAATTTGTTCTATTTTGAAACAGGGTCATAAGTGGGAAGCTTTACTGTCTCTTGTAGTTTTGAGGGTCAACAATGTTGAGGACGGGGAGCTAGGATTCAGAAACTACTTGCAAATCACAGTGTTCACCAACTGGGGTATGGGTTCCCTGAGACCCACTCCTCACCACCACTCTATATGTTGATGCAATGGCTATGTGTGTATACCCCCTGAGTCCAAGATAAAGGATCAGCAATGAGAAGAGAGAAAAGTAGAATGAAATATGAAGGACAAAAAATAATAAAACAAAACAAAAACACACAACAAAAGCAGAAACCAAAGCAAAAAACAATAAAATACACACAGACACACACACATAAACAAACAAAAACCAAAACAAATAGGAAAACAAAACAACCCCCCCAAAAAAACAGGAAAACCAAACACACACACACACACACACACACACACTCATGCCCAATACAAAAATGAAAGGAGAAGAAAAAAAGGACGAATGTAGATTGAACATACACACACATACATTCACACTCACATTAAACTAAAAAAAGAGAGTAACAAAAAAACCCCTGAAAGTTGAACACTCAATAATTTACATACACATATAAACAGCAAACAAAAAATGAAAGAAGAAAGAGAAAAAGAAGAAAGAAAAAAGAGGGAAAAAGGGGTGTAATGCAAATTGAACCCTCATATACACATTCAAGCATAAAGAAAAAAATTTTTTTTTAAATTCTGGGCACTTAGCACCCCCTTGTGGCAGATTCTGTAATTGTTCCTCTCAGTTGCTCACAGATAAGCTTCTCTGCTGTCTCCTGTGGAGTTGTGGCCTCATTTACAATCTCCCCAGTGCCTGCCCCAGGGAAGGAGGATGGGATGGTGAGGGTGAGGGGCCTTCAGTCCTGCCCTCCCATTCTTGTATGGTCAGAGGGATCCCTCTGGTGGGGAGGTGCAGGATTGTCTCTTCCCCAGGTTCTGGTGGGGGGGCACCCCTCCCAGGCTTTTCCTGGAGTAGAGTCCTCCTATGGCAACTGATGTCCAGGCTCTACCTGGCTTCATCCCTGTCAGTTGTGCCCCACCAGTGTGGGTCTGATATCCAGAGGATTGCTGGGGACAAGAGAGTTGGGTTAGTCAGATTTACTGTTGATCTCTTTGAGGGTCTTCCTCATCCTTTTCTGGTGCCATCCTTTGTCCTAAAGCTGGATTCAGGTAGGGGGTGGGGTGCCTGAGACTCAGCACTCATCATGTCCCTCTGAAGCTTGTGTTTTCAGGATATTCCCTCTGAGTCATTATCAGCCCCTGAGTAGTTAACCCACTGGTCACAGAGATTGGCTCTATTGCTCTGTGGTGAGCAAGCCAGACCACTTCCCTACCCAGTTTTCAAGATCATGGCAGGGTGACTCTTTCATCTTCTCCAGTGGGGCTCAGCCTGTGGTTCCTCACTGTGCTCCCTCCACAACCCTTGCTGTCAGTGTCTGGTCAGGTGCTGCAATGGTGAGGCAGAGCCTGGAGCCAGTAGTCACTCCTGGCAGGTTTTTCCTGGGAAAGTCTTTGCGATTTAAAAATAAATGGCGCTTGGCTTCTGCGCCCCGGAAAGTGCTAAGGTCCAAGCAGAGGAGCTGTGGCACCAGCCACTTCACCAGGAGAGCCTTGGCCACTTGTTCCTGAGTCCCCAGTCAGTCCCCCACTGATATGCCCACTTACTCACAGACACGTACATAAAATTTTCCATACACTCACACTGGGACTTGCATAGCCGGATTGGCTTCGCTGCCATCTTCCTTCCTTCCCCCAGAAGTAATCTCTCATTTTCTAAAGAAGATAGTGTTATCTAATATCACATATATTGCAAACTGGCTATTCCAGCAAAATACAGATAAAAAAATAGATAATAAAGTCTTATCATATAGAGGCATGTAATAAGCTTTAGGTTTGCATATTTTAAAGAAAAAACTAAGTCAAGCAGAAAATGACAGTGGAATATTTTTGTATTTTTCCTTATCCTTCATTCCTTCTTTTCTCCTTTTTATTTTTGTGGGGAGTGGGGTTGAAAAACATATGCCAGTATCTGTTTTAGGTTCTAAGTAAAAACTTAATATAATGAAGTATCATATATTAGCTATTATTGTCCCACCAAAAAAATTGTCTTTTTATCTGTTAAAATAAACATATTCTTTTTCTTAAAATAAATCTACAAATATTACTAAGAATGCAATCTAAGTGTCAATACTGACATTTAATAAATAATAGTACTACAAAAATAATTCAAAATGAGTTTTGGTAGAGGTTTTAATAAATACAGTTTCTGGGATTTCTTTGTGGACAGCTATTAGACATACTTTTGAAAATTATCTTCTGATAATAAGAAAACAACGAGATTCTTAGAAAGGATTTATAGTAATCTTTATTCCTTTAGGAAAAGTAATTAACTATTGTTGTTTTTCTTTATGAATATATTTTAAGGAATGATTTCAGAAGATAAAGGCATATTAATATTTAAGCCAAGAGACTGGACATTTGAAAGTGTTTAATATTTTTTATAGGTGATTGCCACAAAAAAATCTGCAAGTATATGATACATAAGGTAAAGAAGAGCATTTTTTTTATTTTGTTTTTTGCTATAAATCATTTATCTTTCCACCAACACAAACACACGTATCTACACTTCACTGTTTAAAGGTTATTTTAAAAAACAAAGAGCTTGAAAAAGATAAGAGAGTGAACTTTTCAGAATAGTTAATACAATCCTAAAATTAAAATATTGAACTTTTCCAGATGAAAGTGTCATTGACCTTCTGGAAAAACAAAAAAACAAACAACTTGCTCCTGAAAGTATAAAAGTTCTAAGCCAACAGTAGATTTGATTTATTTGGCTATTATGCAGCATATATGTTAACAAAATGCTAACATTTTAATTAAAAATAAAATCATTCAGAAGACAAAAATCTATAAGTGTCATGTTGGTGTCCAGAATGATTTTTTAAAAAGATTAACATTAAAAAATAAGCAAATAAACACGTAAAAAAAGACTATTTAAATAACAAACTCTCTAGAAAAAAAGGAGGATGTTCTTATAAGCTAATACATCAAAATTTTAAAAAGATTCTTGCCCCTTATTTAATAATGCAGATAATTATCCAAATTGCAAATGTTGCAATAGCTTCTGAGCTCCCGTCTAACCTTCCCACCTCGCAAACAAGGACATAGGGAAAGGAGAAACAGTTGGGTCCAATACGATCAGGACACAACACGAGGGGAAAGTACATTAAACAGAAAATATATAAAGAATAGTACTTGCCTAAGAAACCTGAGGTTGTGCTCTCAATATTAAGGATGGAATCATTTTGACTGGCTATTTATAGATGCGATTATCAAACTAGTCTCACATTGAACATTGTTAGTTTGTATGGAATACATTTCTTACTCTAAGTGTGTATGAATGTATGTATGTATGTAAATACTCATCCTGGGGTGAGAAATTAGGCAAGACATATAAATTTTGGTAGTTATTATTAAAGTTCTTAGGAATAGCACTGAACGTATTTAATGCATCAAAATATTATTGGAGGATGAGCATTTATTTGGCCACTAAGTGACTTTACAGGTGAATCTTTGTGTTCTCATTGATGTTAATAACTCCATTTCTACCCAGAGCCATGATATTTACTATACTCACTGAAACATCCTCTATTACAGATTTTTGTTGGAGTAATTCAGCTCATTTTATGTATTTTCCCTCACAGCCTTATCTAGGAAATCCATCTTCACCCCACTGCAAATAGATCCATCGTTATGTAAAAACACTTCTATAATACGCCTCTTTCTACTCTACTTAACTGACCTGCCCTCACTTAGTATCTAACCTTGAGAGCAGAAACTTTTACTATTATATTGCATAGATGTTCTGTTAGGTGACCAATTAATGTGTATAGAATATTACCCAAAATTAAGACAGGTTTTATTACAATGCAGTCTATTCCGAATGTAACTGAAAACATTTGTTGAGATCAAATTTGTGCACATGTGTAATGATAACCATGAATACTTTACTCCATGTTAACTTAACTGTGAATACAGATAAGAGACTACATGGAGTGTGTAGTGAGTTCCAGAATGACTTCCTAGTTCTTTCTCAATAAGAAACTGAGAAGAACTATTAGCGAATGTAGTATAGAAAGTAGTGCTCAGTTCCTGAATGAATACATTGTCTCTATTCTAGTCAGGTCTTTTTTCTTCTCTTCAATGTGTCCCAAAGTATTGTGCTTCCATGCTGTGACCTACAATTGATCTCTTTTGTGCTTTAGAACCATCTCTGGCATTACTTTTGCCTGATCTTATGCTTGATCAAACTATTCTGTTAAAGAAAAAAAATTCAGTGGCACGTGTTAAAGCATGGTAAGGATGACTTTATTTAGGACCATCACAATAGGTATAGAGACTACTGCAATGAGGTCTTGCACTATGGGAGAGAGATTGGACTCAATTCCAGGTACAAAATGTACAAGTGGGAATTTATAGCCAAAGAGCAGAGTGGGGCCAGTGGATAGAAAATTACTAAGAAGAAACATCAGGACTAAAACAAAAATAATAATTCTGGCTAAACTGACCCAATAAGACTCTTGCCGAAGGCAAGCCAGGAAGATCAGACATATGGTGGAGAATGAGGAACATTATCAGATACCAAGGATAATCAGATATTGAAGATAAGAGGTTCTGACTAAACGGACTTAAAAGGATTCTTTCACTAAAACTGGATTTTATTAGGAAATGTACAGATGGGCTTAGGAGAGGGTTCAGAATCCTCACTAAAATTTGGTGAAGCAAAGACACTTTGTCAATATCTTAAGTTTTAAATGTTTGTTAGTTGATGGCTATCCATGTTTACTCTACCGGTATAATTTGCCACCCACTTCTATGAACTCTTTCATTGTAATGTAGTGATTTTTTAAAAATTCTGTTTGCATGTTAGGATCAACTGGGAAACTTTTAAAAATAATTTTTCCTGAGCCCCATTTCAGTCCATTAAATCAGGATCAATGAGAGTGGGGTTTTACTAAATCTTTTAAAAATCTCCCTAGTCAATTATAATGTACAGCAAAGATTTAGACCTACTGTTTAAATCTGAATATTATACTCAACACCTCCTTTCTCTTTCTCTGCCATGCTGCAGTGACCATAATGTTTATATCATACTCCTTTGGTTCAAATTGCCATATTCTAAGTATATACCCAGCCAATAAGAGTACCATACTGTGAAGAAACGTAGGCACAATGTTATGTTCATGTCTGCATGCATGCATGTGTGTGTCATTACTTATGTCAAGGTGATTTATCTTGTAACAATTAACGAATATATCTGTACATCCATTAGTCCATATATTTGTATTTAATGCTACACTTTAGATAAGATCTACCCCATTCCTTTCCAGGTGAGACAAAAACAAAAAAACAACAACAAAATCTTCTTCCAGAGTTTTTCTCCCAGGAAAATTTCTGTAGATACATTCTTGAGAGAAGCTTAAAGGGGATAGATAGATGCTTCATTATAACTGAGATGATCTTTGTCTAATATGCACTTTGGTGAGTAGATAATCTTTCACTAAAATCAAAAGACTTTCTATATCCTTCCTCTTTTTCTATCAAAATTAATTTCATAATAGGAATATTTCTTGCTATAATCTTCTGTTGGCAATAAAATATAGGCAGATAAAATATTTTAAAATATCCTATTATTGCCAATTAAAAAAATATTTTTAAAGTATGCTTTAAAATGTACTAATTAAAAAACTTGAAAGAAGTTATTTAACTAATATTAACAAAAAGCTATTATGATAATAAAGCTCATTTAACTACCCTTCTATACCAGTGCTTTTCCCTGGGGATAGTCTAGAGTAGGTCACAATGTGTTATTCCAAAAATGTCTTTATGCATTTACAAATATGTACAAATGTATAGTTGCTGTATTCTGAATATAAGGTTTTTTTCCTTTAACTCTTCCCTATTTGTTATGTGTGATTTCTGTCACTCAGTGCTGTGTTATGGAGAGACTCTCTGCCTCTGGACCCTTATAGAACACATTGCTGGAGTATAATCTAAAGCATGCCTAAAGTCTCCCAAGAAAAGAATCACTTGAGAGGGGACATTAAGAGAAAAAGTAAAAGTTGACACCACTCTGCTTCTTTAGGTGGTGACTAAATGTTTGTAATGAAACATTATTATAGTGATGGGAGGAGGGTGTCAAATGAAAGGAGATGACAAAATAACTTCCAAAAAAGTTCTTTGGAACTAGAATTAAAGCAGCACTTTAATAGTCCTATTTTGTTGTTTTTCTAAGATTGCCAGCATAGGATCACACTTTGCCATCTCTATATTACTCTAGAGGAAAAATATGAAGACCACGGCTATTAGAGGGGCAGGAGGGGAAAAAGGAGTGATATTACTCATAGCTGAAACACAAATAAGTGGCATTTTCTCAGTGTGTGGTCCATGAAGCACTTGTATATGAATGACAGCTGATGCTTGCTTAAAATGAGTATTTCTGGGCTCTAATCCAGGAACATTGAATCAGAATATCTGGGGTGAGCATAGATATGTTCATTTAAAAAGTGCCCCAAGTGATTTTAAAGCATAGGCAAGTTGAAAACAGTTAAGATATGTCTTAGACATCTTTTATTTCATCAGTGCTCCCTCACTATCCTGGACTTGACCACACTGGATCAGCACTGGGGCACCTGAAGAACATGCCACAGAGCAAAAATAACTGAGATCTCTGTAACCTACTTATTCTATAGGAGCTATTTGGGCAGGGAGGGAGAGGATCTACTAAGTACACAACCCAGGAGAAGCAATTCTGGAAATTCAAAGAAGATAGAATTTATGACCTTAAGAGATTCACAGTCTGATAGAAAGCAAAAGTTACACACAGCGTTATTTGAGGAAAACATGTATCCCCCCAGTTATTTGGTCTTGACTTTTACTTCCATTTTGGGTATGGAGAAATTCTGTATTGAGTCTTCTAACATCTGGTTTAAGATTTTCCAATGAAATACCACAAATGAATGATCATAATATACTGTAGATTTTCTAGATTCTAGTCTCAAAATTCCAACTGATCTACTACATGTATAAACGTACTATATTCTGGACTTTCAAATTATGTTCAATTTCAAATACTTTGCATTATTTTCTTAAACTATTGAAATATTTAAGAAACTCTATAACTTTAAAAACCTTTACTGTCTTTGCAATACAAAGTAATACAAAATAAGTTTTTTTCATTCATTCGTTCATTAATTCTGAGTCATAAACTGAGAGCAATCTGTGCACTGGTATACTAAAGATTGTTAAAACTTTTTTCCTGTTCTCGTGGAGAACAGCCTAAGAGATAAGGCAGATATATAAATGAATCATGTGTTCCATTTTGGGGTTTAGAAAAAATATATATATATGTATGTATCTATAATTTCTATATAGACTATATATAGTCTCCCTTGTTTGGCAGATAATGATTATTTCATAATTTATGAAACAGATGAAATTTCTACATAGAAATTAATATGTGTGTGTGTGTGTGTGTGTGTGTGTGTGTGTATGTATAGAAAGAGAGAGAGAGGGAGAGAAGAGGGAACACACATACACACATTTAAAGCCAACCCAGATATGGGTAATCAACGATAAGGCAAAGAACCTTATTTTAGCAATGGAGAGGTAAGGGATCTGTAATGATCTGCCCGGCAAAAGGAATGTGCTCTTTAAATAGTTACTATCTGACATGATTTTTCCATTTAATAACTAGATTAACTGTGACACAATAGGATTCAGAGCAGGGATGAGGGAAGGAAGAGGAGCTCTCAACACAGAACGGAAATAGGGCTAAAGCACACCATTGCCTTGCCCCACCAACTAGATATGTCATTTGCGAAGAAGAGCACTCATCAAAGCATTTTCAGCGTAGAATCCTGAAATGCCTTCATTTGTCACTGGTTTCTTCTCCTAGCTGTGGCAGGAGTCTCAGATGCTAATTGCCACCACGAGTTCCTAGATTTACACACCACACATTATGACATAATTCTTGGGGAAGACAATGAGATTGGGGAAGACAGATCTCTTCAGTCCTGCTGTGAGAGATAGATAAGCAAACCCAAAGCGAACCTGACAACTTTCCCTTTAATTGATTTAAATTAGGAATTCCTCCAACTTCCAAACTGTTTTCTAATTAAGTTCGATATGAATGATGGCCCATATTGTAGATGGTTGAAAGGTGAGTTTTCTAAAATAATAATGAAGCAGAAATATGATCTAATTTTGTAGAGGAGTTATCTATGTGCTATTCAAATGACATCTTTCAACATTTTAGGGAGTGGTGGTATTAGTTTATTTTAGATTTTAATATAAAGATAAATCCCCTTCAAAAAGCTTTCCAAACAGTAAGGCTCATCTTAAAATCAATTTTAATGATATTTATTTTTACAACTTTTAAAAATTAATGTGTACTCGAGAAAATATTTGGAATATAGAAAATAGAGTACCATAATATCAGCCATAGTCACTGATAAAATTTAACATTTAGGGTATACTTTGATGCTTTATGTTTTAATTTGTACATAATTTTGAGACCACACGAAATATTCAGTAACAGTTAACCCTTGAACAGCACAGGTTTTAACTACACAGGTTCACTTAGGAGGTTTTTTGTTTTTTTTTTAATACAAGTTACACCAATTGTGCCAGCCTTTCCTGCCTCCCCTTCCACTTCCTCCATCTCTTCTACCTCTATTACCCCTGAGAGGGCAAGACCGATGTTTCTTCTTCCTCTTCCTTCTCCTCAGCCTACTCAACATGAAAACAACAAGGATGAAGATCTTTAGGATAATTCACTTCCACTTAATGAATTGTAAACATGTTTTGTCTTTTTAAACATAATTTTCTTAAAAATGTTTCTTTCCCAGCTCACTTCATTGCAAAAATGCAGTGTATCATGCATATAACACACAATAAACATACAATGTGTGTGCGAGCTGACCATTTAGTTTATTGGTAAGACTTTCCATAAATAGGCTATTAGTAGATAAGTTTTGGGGGAGTCAAAGGTTATACACAGATTTTTGACAGCTTTAGGAGTTGGCATCGTTAACCCTCGCATTCTTCAAGTGACAACTGTATATATCTTTTCACGTAATTTAAAGTGTGTTTCCATGATAATGTAATAGTCTGCAAAAGTGAATTTAATCTTTCCATAGTATTTATTTGTACAAACCATGCCATATGTTATTTGTCCATTCATCTCCTTTCAGTCATGAGTGCCATTTCCAAGTATTCAGTATTTTAAATAAGGCTACACAACATATAATATGGATATTGAAATTTTTTCCTGTTTGGGGTTTTTTGTTTGTTTATTTACTTCTCAGGATATATTTCCAGAAGTATGCTCAATACTTAAGAGTTATAGGAATATTTATAAAATTGAAATGAAATTTTTAATAAAATTATTTTTGTTAAAGTTACCTCAATTTTTATTTTACCATTGAGGTAAGACTACCCATTTTACTATAAACATTCTTATATTAAATCTTAAGATTTTTTCATTTGCTTATTTGACAGATGAACATGTTGCCTCTAACATTGAAGATGGATTTGTATTTATTTGATGAAGATCTTTAGGATAATTCACTTCTACTTAATGAATTGTAAACATGTTTTCTCTTTTTAAACATAATTTTCTTATTTGATTTCTGAGAAGCAGAATATTTCCATATGTACTTTTCAATCAGTATTTCTTCTTTTATAAATTGCTTATTAAGATCTTTTAAATGCATAAAAATTGTGTTGTCAACTTCTTATTTTTAAATGATATGGATGGTCTGTAGATAGATTTTCAATTAAAATGTGCATGGAAACACATCTTTCTGCAGTTATCTATTCACAATGTTTCAGTAAAATAATCTCAAATTCAACAATAATGAAAACTATCTCTCTTATATCATTCCCCATTTTCCCACTCTCCCTCCATACTTTTTTTCCCTTAAGTTACTGACACAGCATTGTGGACCCCGGACTCTTTTCCACAAGTATGCAAACTTACTCTGAAGCTCTGAAAGAGAGGAAATACCTTGCAGGCACTTCTTCCTCATTTTTATTTCCATAACAGAACACACCAGGGACAAATGAACAATGTAATGGCAACACTCAAAGACTGATTATATTTTTAATGTACTCGGATTAGTGATGCAGATTTGATACCCTGGAAGAGAAAAAAAATTGTAGGATATGGTAGAAAAGCACATGTATAAAAATTCTGATTATGGAACTATCTGTGCTTCCCAGTAAGGTAAAAAGAGATACATAAATAGATAAATAAATATACATACATATTATTTATTTATTTTCTTTATAAGGTAGAATACTGAAAATTTAATGAAATCAGTTTTGCAACACACATCTCTCTGTGTTCAACTCTTTATTGTGGCAGTTTTCTACAGGTATTTTAAAAGTATTAACTTTATTGTTTTTGCAACTGACTGAGATGAATGACCATCAATAAAAATACTTAAAATAGCAGATGTATCTTTATTGGTCAATGCACACATTTATACCTGTATAATAATAATTTTAAAAGAGGTGTACTCTTTGCCAGTCCTATATAAAATACAGTGCATTATTAAAAAATATGATTTTCTGTCTGGGCTCAGTGGCTCAGCCTGTAAACCCAGCACTTTGGGAAGTCGAGGCGAGTGGATTGCCAGAGCCTGCGGGTTCAAGTCCAGCTCGGGCAACTTGGCGAGACCTCATCTCTACAATAAAAATAAAAATAAAAAATTAGCCAGTTGTGGTAGCTCACACCTGTAGTTCCGCCTACTTGGAAGGCTGAGGCAGAAGGATTGCCAGAGCCTGGTAGGTCGACACTGGGGTGACCGGTGAGTGTGCCACAGCACTCCAGCCTGGGTGACAGAACAAGACTCCAACAAAAAAAAAAAAAAGGTTTTCTTAGACAATTTTTCCATAAAATTTGAAATGTGCTTCTGGGGGAAATTAAAGTAACTTGAGAGAATTGCCCTTACAAGTTCTATATTTTCAATTCCTAATAAAATAAAATAAAAATATACTGTCTCCAAATAAACTTGAACTAAGACTATAACATGAACTATTAATAAAAATAATATTTTTTCCAGTTAGAAAGTGAATAAATGGAATGTAGTCTTCTCTCAAACTTTTCTCTTACATGTATTGTTTCTATGAAGGATTTTTATTTATTTTAGAATCTCTGAATTTAGTTTCTCTGATTGCAAAATATGGTTGATATTTCCTATCTCTTTCCATTTATGAGGGTTATAAGGGATATATGTAAATTATATGCCATAATGCCTAGCCTTTGGTAGGTGTTTATTAAAATGTATTTTTATCAGGTCAGTTTTGTCTTAAGCACTATAAATTATGTATTACATGATCCTTAATTTTTCAGTGTTCGAGTTGGGGCAATGAGAACTACCTGTTGTTTTAGTATCTAAGAGAAAATGAAAAAAACCTAAGAAATGCAGTCTCTATTTTGAAAGTTTAAATGAATCTATTGATTCGTCTTCCTCAGCAATGTCACTTTAAAAAACAACAACAACAAAAAGGAGGATTAGTATGGTGAGATGCAGAAGATAATCTCTCTTCTGATCACCAATGAAGGGAAGTGTTAGTATGTTAGTTGTGCTTTTTAAATACATGTGGCTAGCAGAAAAAATAGGAAATGACATTTTGAGATCCACAGAAAAGGAACAAAATGGAATGTTTGAGGAAAATGCAGAGGGACCTATTAGGGGCGCCTTACAAATCGAGACTTTGTTAGGTGTCTGTGTGACTTCAGCTGTCAGGATTTGTTTAGCTAATGACTCTACTTGTTAAAATTCAAACCACAGCTCATTTTGCTTCATTTTAAAAGATTGGTAATTTTCTTTTTATTCTTTGTTTTCTCTATTTGAAAAGATGATTTTACGTGAGTATTTCTTGCTATTTAACAACATTGGACAGTTATTCACCTCCAGCTCTCCAACTTTCCCCTCCAGTTTTGCTAACTGTTCTAACAAACTACTACCTCTGCCTCCCTACCCTTTTCTTTTCCTTTTTTTTTTTTTTTCATGGTGTTCTAGACTTCATCTAGGAAAAGTGCAGCACTCAGGTATTGAGGGACTGGGCTGCAGGGGGAGGGAAAAAAATGTCAGTTGTCATTTTGAAAGAATATGATGACATTTTTGAAATAGTTGATCATTTGTAAAAATGCTCTTTTAAGAAATGTAGTTAAGTTAGAAGAGATCAGTTATTTTAGTATCCATTTGACAGGTGAAGAAACTGAGTCTTAACAAGGTTAAGTAA
Organism: Tarsius wallacei; assembly: GCA_963574415.1. NCBI lineage: Eukaryota > Metazoa > Chordata > Mammalia > Primates > Tarsiidae > Tarsius > Tarsius wallacei. Next base: position 7,105 of record CAUYQG010246869.1, on the reverse strand, counting down.
CTTATTCACTGCACAAAACTGTTATGTTGTCAATAAACCCTGGCTTCTCTTTGAAAATATTGGCTATGAGACAGCTTTGTGAAGTTTCATGAAATAATCTATAGGATTCTTGAATTTCTAATTTATAGAGGAGTGCACCAAAACTCAGGGAAGTTAATTGCTTGCATAAGTTCATGTAAGTGACATAAATGACTTTGATCACAAATCTATTAATTAGATCTAAAGTATATTCCATAGTTCTTGACTTTATAATGTATCTCTTTTGGTACTTGTCTGTTAATGGGTACTGTAAGTGATATAAAAATTAATAAAACTTGGTTATTCTCCTTGATATAGCTTAGAGCCTATCAGGATAGATAAATTTGATATTATAAAAATATCTGGGGTATAATGTAGATAGTGATAACGGTCACTGGATAAGAACAGCAGTTAACTATGGGTTGGAGTGGGAAGGAAAGAAATTGAGAGAATTTGAATGAGAAATGGATGGGCCTCCAGCCACTCTCTAAAGTGATGGAATTGCATAAAAAGACCTGCATTATCAATTATAGAATCAATATCAGAGAACTGACCCTACAACCATTCTAGAAGCATGATACTCTTAATTCTGCCCATAGTGATACAATACAGCTCTAATATTTTGAATTTTATCTTTTAAGAGAATTGGATAATGTTAATAGTGATTGTTCTAAAATTTACCTTAGGTTTAATGTATATTTAAAAAAACAGTTTGCTAGGAAATTTTGCAATGACAACAAAATATAATTTAGGATGATTCTTAATATACTTGATATTTTAACTACTCAGAATAATCATTTAAATAGTTAGCATATTATATTCCCTTAAATACAGAAACTATATTTGGAAAATGTTAATTATTTAATAACTCTAAGAACTGCAGTTTTAATGTTTTTCTAGTTGTTAATAGAATTTTTTTTCTTTTCTGATTGTACTAACTTGATATTATTGAAAAAATTTGTCAAATTGTTCAGACCTACATTTATTTCATATTTCTTGTATTTACTTGCCTTGTCTGTATACAATCTAAAATTTTTTTTATCCTTTTAGGATTTATTTAAATTTTTAACATTTTTTATCTCATTGTTATGCATTATAAATGTGCCAGAGAAACTTTCTGCATTCTATCCTCACTGTGAACTACAAAAAACACTAGTTATAAACTAAACAAAACACACATCAGCAACGATTTGTAAATAATGAAAGTCATCATTGTAATTAAAGACTGGTTCAGCCATGAAGACACTAAATTTAAATTTAACTAATAAACAAGGGACTCTTCTAATATTTAACTTTAATTTTCTCCAAGCAGAATATTGGAAGTAGCTTGAAAACCTTGTTGGAGAAGAGTGAATTTTGTAACACTTTATCTCAGGAAAAGATAAAACACTTGAGAAAAGAGACAAAAAAATTACATAAAGGAGAAAATGTGATGAAAAAGAAGTTTACTGTAACCAAAGTATTGGTCATCTGGACATCCACTAATGTTGTGATGTGGCAAAGATTTAAAGAGGGAGAAAATAATCACTTTTTTTTTTTTTAGTCTTTTGAGAGAAAATGTCTACTTGCATTCTTTGATCTAAGTTTATTACATGATTTAGATACAGTTGAGAGAATCGAGGCTCAGTGTTATTTGAGAAATTACTCAGGGTCACGGAGCTAATACATGAGGAGTGAGAAATAGCATCTAGTTACATCCGAGTAATAAGTCTAAAGAAATAAATTGATCTGATTTTCCATCAGTTTACTATAATTCTTTACTGTGTTCTAAAGGCCTACTTGCTTACATCAGGAGAACAAGCATGTATTAAACACCTAAATAGGAAAATACTCCTCTTTCTGTCTTCTGTCCTATCAACAAATGTACCAATCAGAGTACTTGTGAGTCTTGAAAGAAAAGAAAATCAATATGAAAGATTAAGTGGGACAGTGTCCACTCAAAGGCTCTCCTGGGAAGTGACCAAGAGACCAGTTTGCCCATCCTCAATTGTAGTGATAGAAGTACCATATTCAAGTTCCTGATTCTTGCACATTTAGCTCATGTAAAGAAAGAAAAAAAATAAAAAAACCTCTTTAAACCATGTTCTGAGAGTCTGGTTTTCATCAAACTTTACCTTACCCTTGGGACAAATGTGGAAAGTAACTCTCCTGATATTTTAAATCATTTGATTTAAACTTTTCATTTGCACATAGGTATTTTGAGCCCTTTTACTAAAAGCAGCAGTTCTAAGAATGACCCATATTGCATCATAGATAAAATAAAAATGAAGTTTCTGGGCTTTCAAAGTAGAAGACCTGAGATTTAGCTATGGTAAAGATAAAATCCTTCTCAAAAAACTCTTTGTCCCTTTCTTTTTCACAGGTGAAAAAATCCATCAGATATTTCTCCTATTCAGAATTAAAAACTGTTCTGATCTCTCTGTGGCAACATAATCAATAATGGAGCAAATAATTTATTAGCATGTTATTTCACAGATTATATTTAGATAATGATTTATTCCTTAATCTAACATTTTGTGATTAGTTCAGTTTGGCTTGGTTTTGTATTAATTTAGATACTGCTTCTTCACCAGGGTCCATCTAGCTGCTCTGTGATGTCCCCTCAAAAGTGGAAGATGGGAAGTGAATAGCAGAAAAATGATTTTTCATGTACAATATCATAATTAAAGCTGGTTTTTTCACAATTTGGAAACCAATGGTTTAGAACATTGACCTACTTTACTTATCAAAGATATACAAATATTATATTATGTTATATTATATTGTATTATATTAGTCCCGATGATTTTCAGGCACAGACCCACATGCCTTTCTCTTTTCCCTTTTTTATTTTATTATTATTTTTTTTTAGAAACAGGATCTTCCTATGCTGCCTAGGCTGGAGTGCAGTGGCTATTTAAATGTGCAATGATAGCACACTATAACCTTGAACTTCTGGGCTCAAGCTGTCATCCTGCCTCAGCCTCCAGAGTAGCTGGGACTACAGAAGCATGCCACTGTGCCCAGCTTCTCTCCTGTTTAAGTAAAATTTTTCTTATAAAATATTAGGCCTTACATGTCCAATTTTGTTTTACGTGCAAACTTATTTGTGGGAGGACATGTAATAAATACAATGTCAGAACCTATCAGTGTATTGAAAGACATACATTCATGGTTTGTTTCTGGTATAGAACTTTGCTTTATGGACTATTGTGACCAATATTTTGCAATAAAATATAGTATTTTATCTTACAATGCTGTTTCACACAAAATCATTGTGTATCCCAGGTGCAGATATGTATAAAATGATGTTTAAAACAATTCATGGATGATTTGTTTCAATTAATTGAACTGTTTCAGTTAATGCTAATTTCTGAACAACTGGAAATGGCTGATGTTGCGGATGCTACTAAGTACTTGGCTACTTTTTGAATTTGCTTAAATGTTGCTAACCTAGTGACAAAGTTTTAGTTATGCATAGTATGTGAATATGAATACCATCAATATCACCACAATGACATTTGGGCTTATTGTTCCAGGAGCATTGACAGTTATAGATAAATTTTGATAGGAATTAATGACTCTTTAAATAAATTGTTGTTGACAAGCAACACTTTCAGAATCAAGTAATCTTAGAGTGGTGTTTGTAACTGTGAGCAATGTCTATACATATTCATATCGATTGTCATTAACTTACTCATTTTATGAGAGTCTGGTTTATGTGAAATTGAGAAATTTTTAAAAAATCTATTCAACACCCCTATAGGCAAGACACTATATTAGACACCTGATATCCTTTCAAACAAGTCCTTCAGTATTGCTGTGAAACAATTGTCCTTAATTTACATCAGAGAAAACAAAGGACAGCAAAGGCTACAGTGTCACTGCAGGATGCATGAATGTGGTGAGCAGTGGAAAGGATATTTCAAAAATAACTGTTATTTATTACTTATCTGTAATATGCCAGGTACTTCCTAAGGAGTCTTGTCACTTAATCTCTCCAACCCTGCATGAAGAGATATACTTTTAATTAAATGGAATTTACCTTGTTTTCTTTTTATACAAAGAATATTCATCAGATAATAATTATATGATATTGTGTTGTGTTATGATAATCTGGAAGTATGGTGAGGGTGTGGGAGGGAAAGAATGCCACACAGTTGTTACATGGATATATTTGAATTATTAACATGCAGGTCTTTTAGAGCTGATCACCTCTGCATTTGAAAATTTATTATGCTTGGAGTAGTACATCACAAACAGACACACAAAAGTACTTCTAGTGAATCAGAAGCAACTATGTTCTTATGGATTCTAAACTTTTCTAATCTAAGTGACAGAAAAATTGTCAAGGCAGATGGAAAGTCAACCATACACTGGTTGGTGATGATGGTCTCTGTCAGAAATATCTTAATTCAGATACTAAAATATGTGAGATTTTAAAAATTTTGACTTTTATTTTAAAAAGTTTCAAATTTCAGGTCCTCATCTAAGAAAATGAACATTCCCTGATTTATCCACAGGCAGTCAATTGGATGTCCTCTATGGGTGACTTGGGTATGGCTTCAGTCAGAGTTCCGCTGGTGGCAATCAGGTACCACGTGAGACTTGGATTACAGTCCCAGTGGTGAAAGATCAGGGCTTCACCCATGCAGCAATCTTATTTGCTCTATTCATCCAACTTTATTTATTTATTTATTTATTTATTTATTTATTTATTTTTTGAGTTGGAGTCTCACTGTCACTCAGACTGCAGTGCAGTGGCCGCTCCCGGCCACTGCAGCCTCCACCTACTGGGCTCCCGCAATCCTTCCACCTCAGCCTTACAAGTAGCTGGAACTACAGGCGCGCGCTACCACACCCGGCTAATTTTTGATTTATTGCAGAGATGAGGGCTCGCCAAGTTGCCCAGGCAGGTCTCGAACCCGCAGGCTCAGGCAATCCACTCACCTCAGCTTCCCAAAGCGCTGGGATTATAGGCTGAGCCACCGAGCCTAACTTCATCCAACTTTATTAAGCAAGGTGAAAGCTTTATATTTTCTCAACTGGGCAGAATAGGAAATTTGTAACAAAAATAACAATAAACCATAGAAATAGAAAAAAGACTATATTCACAAAACCCAGACATTGGCACTGACAATGTTACTAAGTGTGGACTATAAACAATAACATATATAATATTATATGTACAGGCATGTTTTGTGGGTGTATATATGTGTGTGTGTGTGTGTAATTCTTGCTGTGCATATTTATCATTTATATGCTCAAAATTGAGAATTTAAAATATTCCATTATAAGGCTTTTTTGTCAATTTCACATTTAGATATTTATGCTTTTTAATTGTATATGATTAAAATGAAATATAATTGTTCATATATATGATCATTTATCTGAAAGATTATTAGACAAAACATGAATTGTTTTAAAATATTAGAATATTTTTAGTCTTCTGAATTCTCATTGCTAAAGGCATATCTAGAGAAGGTGCAATCAATTCACATTTGTACCAGAAATACATGAATGAGGTTTTTCCCCATAAAACCCCAAGCAATTTATCAAGTCCTTTTTAAATAAGTAAAAAATGGCATATTGTTATTTTCATTTATATTTTTGAAAGTTCATTATATATTTAAAGCATTAATTGATCATTTACATTATCTTTTGAGAAACTCTTGTTAATATCCTTTGTCTATTTTGCTATTGTAAAAAATTATTATTTAATTTTCCAATTTTGTAATGTTTTATTTAGGGCATTACTTCTTTGTCATTTTGTTTTGTTTTTTCATTTTTCCATGTGTGTGATTTTCTGTTAATGTTATAATTTTTAGCAGTTGTTAAGAACTTCATCATCAACTATGGTCCAATGACTATTTTTGTTCTCGTATATGTGTGCTTTTCTGTGTTTATATGTTTACATAGATGCCATCTTTTTCAAATACAAATATTTAATCAGGCAAGGTGTTGGTAGTACATAATTTTAAGAACTAATATAACTTGATCCTCTAGTTTTCTAAAAGGTATAAAAAATTTTTAAATAATTTTTTGAATCACCTGCCTATATTGCCATTGGTTTTGATAATTCTTTTTCCCTATTTTAAAAATAAAAATATTTATGTATATTCTAAATAAGTTCAATATGTACTTTTTTCCCATTGGTTAGATTTCATGCTTTATCCTAATTTTTAAAAATTTTCACCTTATAGTGTGGTTTTTTACAAGAAAAAATCTTTAATATTCTTATTCAGACTACTCTCAATATTTCTGTCCAAAAGTCTCTTTTAAAAATAATGTTTTGCTAAGTTTTAAATAAATCACTGATATTTTTGAAAAGTTTCTATAAATTGATATGTCAATATAAAAATTTTAATAATTGTGGCTATTATCATTCAGAAAGATTCACATTCTCTCCATTTATGTATGTGTTCCTTTTAAAGTCTGAAATACTTCATACAAATTCTGTTGCTCAGTTTTTGTCAGTATTATTTTTATAATGTATAAGCAATTTATATAATTCATTAGTAGTGTTGAGTATGATTTTATTACATTGTAAACTAATTATTTTGAGGAAATATAAAATTTTTTAAAAATTTGAACTTATCTGTGATTAATTTATTGGGCCACTATTTATTTGAAAACAACAAAAGAAACCTTTGGAGAATGTTACCTATGAGTATATCTGTCATCGCAGTTTGTCAATACATAACTTAATTCCTGCACAAAACCAAATTTCAGAGTTATTAAGTAGACTACTCAACAGGTAAATGATTCAGTGCATTAATTAATTATACATCTTTCTGAACTGAGCAAAAGTTTCAAAATACTAATGAGGTTGTCAATATTTTGATCAGAATTCTCTTGTTCTCCAATTTATTTTATTTATTTTATTTATTTATTTATTTTTTATTTTTTTTTGAGTTGGAGTCTCACTGTTGCCCATACTGGAGTGCAGTGGCTGCTCCCGGCCACTGCAGCCTCGACCTGCTGGGCTCCGGCGATCCTTCCGCCTCAGCCTTCCAAGTAGCTGGAATTACAGGCGCGCGCTACCACACCCGGCTAATTTTTTGATTTATTGTAGAGATGAGGTCTCGCTTGCCCAGGCGGGTCTCGA
>CAUYQG010246863.1:0-13234 GCA_963574415.1 Tarsius wallacei | reverse complement strand
CATGTGAATGTTTAAACTTATCGCCCACTCTTGGAAGATCACGTGGCTTCACATGAAGTTCTAGTTTCATTATTCTGTCGTCTCAGGGCTTTTCTGGAAGTCTTTTCCTCCTCTTCCCAGTAGGGGCTGTCTGACGACTCTAGGTCAGATGAAAGTACAAAGCGTTCCATGCAGTGATGAGTAGAACGTGTATTCTGTGGTCTTTGGGTGGAGGGTTCTGTAGGTATCGATTAAGTCCATTTGGTCAAGAGTCACACTGAGGTTCCGGATCTCATTGCTAATTTTTTGTCCCGATGATCTGTCTAGGGTTGTGAGTGGGGTATTAAAGTCCTCAGTTATGATGGTGTTAGAGTCGATATCTTTCTTTAGTTTTCCCAGAAGCTGCTTTATGAAAGTTGGTGCTATGTTGGGTGCATATATATTTAGGATAGATATTTCTTATTGATGGAGTGAACCTTTTATCATTATGTAGTGGCCCGCTATATCTTTTTAAATTTTTGATAGTTTAAATGGTATTTTGTCTGAAATTAGGATTGCGACTCCTCCTTTCGTGTTCCATTCGCCTGAAAATGTTTCCCGTCCTCTTACTTTGAGTCTGTGCATGTCCTTTCTAGTGAGATGGAACTAGAGTCTATAATACTGAGTGACCTCTCACAGAAACAAAGAACTGAGTATCACATGTTCTCACTCATATAGCAGACCTTGATCATCCAACATATTACCCTAAGAAAATGACTGACAGAGGTGGGAAACTATGGGGGGGAGGGGGAGGGAGATGGGATTATTGGTAGTAAATATCTGGGAATGGGGAGACACCTCTTATCAACAAGGGTGCCTGAACGAAGCATATTTGTATACCTAACCCTTAACTGTACCCCACAATATAATTAAAAATATTGAATAAAAAAACATAAATTAAATAAAATAAAATTTAAAAAGAAAGAAAAAAAGAAAGTACAAAGCACAGGTTAATCTGAGCAAAACTCAGACATTTGACAGCAGCTCTCAAAAACTGTTTACATTTCCCGTCTGAGACCTTGAAGTGTGTTAGAAAAGTGTGCAAGTAAATTTTCCCATAAAAGATGCTAACGCAAAACCCCATATTTAAAAGACTACACCGTGTCAAAGTAAACAGTTTTCCTTTGTTACGTAGTTGCCGACGAATATGTCGAGACTAGAAACAGGCTTGATTTTATTAAAAATTAAAGAGTGGCGTAATGGCGAAGGAGATTGTGTCAGTTCAGGTCTGCCAAGAAGCAGGCACCAAGACAGAATTGGACATTCAGAGGCTTAGTGGGAGGAACACTTGGGACGGAGAGAGAGAGAGGACAGACGAGTAAGGAGGGAGAGCCCTAAGACCCCCATGCCAATCTGACACTCATGAAAGGAGAGAGGGAAGGGGGGTCAGCAGAAAGAGCTCAAAGCCACAGGGCAGCTCTGAGAAAGCCCGGTCAAGTCAAGGCGGGCTCCCACAGCAAACAGCCCAAACCCAGGCCTTCTGCTGTGCCCTGTGGGGGCTGGGGCAGACCAAGGCAGCTGTGACCTCACACACCACACACCACACCACATTCCCCACCCCCCCGGCTCCTGAAGGCCTTGCACTTGGAAGCTGTCGGCCAACTTGGCCCTGGCAGAAGGTTCTTCTAGGGGAAGAGCTGAGGGGGCACTCCACGGAGGCCACAGAAATGTACTGCCTCCTTCCAGAGTCCCCTCCGCACCCCCCAAATTGAAAGCAAAACCAAAGTCTCCTCCATAAACATCAAGTGTAGACTGTCTATACCTAGAGAAAATATTAAGCTTTCCCTTAATCAGAACTGTAGAAGAGTTCAGAATCCGACACTGTGCCTGGAACAAAATATGCACCCATGGATGTTTGTTAACTACATTGCACCATTTTCCTCTCATCGGCCATGATAGTATGATGCCCTTTATTAAAGCCAGTATTTTAAATTTGGTATTTCCAATCCTTAGAGTAACTCTACAATGCTGACAGGGTTAGGGATTTGTACAAGTAGATACACTGAGGCTCATAGAGGTTAAGTAACTTGTCCAAGGCCACACAGCTACTATGTGGTGATTCTAATCCAATGCTGCCCTAAAGTCTGCCACATGCTCCCTCTCCTTTGTCCTTGGTGGCTTTATTAAGAAAAACCAATGAACGCAGGTGACGGGTGACAATCACATATTGGAGAGCTGGAAACAGATCTTAGACATTACCTAGACCGGTGGTCATCAGCCCTGGATGGACATCAGAACCATCTGGAGAACTTTTAAGATATTCAGGTGCACGGGCCTCATCCCAGACTGATTCAATCCCTGCTTCGAGGGGTGGACCAGGCATCTATATTTTTTTCCCAGACATCTTCCCGAGGCTGACGCTCCTATCAGATCCGGTCACCACGTCCCAGAGCAGGAAGCTGTGCCATCCAGCAACGAGACGCGCTGGGGCCGGAGCTCACGTGGCGATCTTGGTTTTCTTGGCGGCGATGACATTTCCGCTCTGGCCCAGCCACACGGCCGAGGCGGAGGACTCGGCTCACACGCGGTCCTCGGGTGCCCCCTGGTGGTTGCGAGGGCGGCGTCGCGACCTTTGGCGGTGCTTACACAAGCTGGGAACAGGCGAGGGCCTCACCGCATGCGGCCCAGGTCCACACGCCGGCGGCTGGGCAGGGCCCCTGGCCCCCTGCCCTGAAGGAAGGAAACGGCATGGACGCAAAAACAAAGGTGACCACCCGAACCGGGGCTTGCGTCCTGCCTCCAGAGACCTGCCACAGAGTGCCCACCTCCCGCCACAGAGCGCACCCTCACATTGGAAGCCCGGAGGACAGCTTTCCAACCTCCTTGCAAGGGCCCTCACCCAGGCAGCTGGGCCTCTAGCTCCTCTCACGGTTCTGCCATCAAGGAAACCTGGCGCAAACCCTAGCTCCACGTGTCTTCGGCCCCGAAAGGTTGATGAGTCACCATCTTTAATCCTCAGTGTGGCCACCTGGTGAAAGGCCACGATGGCCTAATCCACGCAATGGCTGTAGATCCTGGAAGCTGAGCGCTTGGCTCGTGCCTGCAGTTGGCAAATCCCCCTCCACCCGCACGCAGCATAAGCGGTCGTCCTGTGACAGGAACGGACCCACGCTGGTACCTTTCTATCAGGCCTGAGCAAAGCCCTCAAGTACAAGCCTGTTTCCAGCGCAGCATGATGTGACCTTGGCGTTGGGTCCCTCCGGTGGCCTGCTCGCCCGGGCACCAGAGAGGACCTGCTGCTCTCCCACCGCCCTTGGCGGCAACTGTCCAATGACCCTTCCTCGGCACGCATGTGGAACGCTCATCTTGGCCACATCGAAATCTCTTTTGCGTGGAGCCATACCCTCACGGAGGCGGTCCAGTGAGCAAACAAGGGCGAGGAGACATGCAGAAGCCAGCAAACGGGACTGAGCCCGCGTGAGCAGGGCAGCCGGAGGGGGGCCGGGAGTAGGGGGTCCTGGGGCCACTCAGCAGGGGTTCTGAGGGGAGCACGGCCCACAGGGTCGAGGGAGATGGGGACTGGGAGCCCACCACTGGCTTCAGCAAAGCAGGGCTGCTGGTGGCCTTGACGAAGGCGATGCGGACGTCGCAGTTGCCATGAAATGCTCTCTGGGGTGGGGGACAGAACACACCCAGCACGGGCTCTCGAGATTGGTTCCCGTGGAGAGGAGCAGAGACGGGCTGGCCCCAGAAGGGGAGGCGGCTTTGTTTTGCAGGGATAAAATGGCAGCACAGTCGTGAAGCTCCGGGATGATTCAGGAGTGAGGAAAAAACTGCTGACAAGAAGGAGAGGTGCGTCCCGGAGCGGGGCCCTGTGCGGCTCAGAGAGAAGGGATTCAGCCGAAGTGCAGAACCCTGCAGACAAAGACGCGGCATGATTGCCACGAGGGGAGCGGGCCGGCCCAGGGCAGTGCCCTTCGGGGAAGGCGGCTGGCCGGAGCCTGGAAAGCTCGTCTCGGCCGCCCGTTTCCTCGGCGACTAGGAAGCAGGGTCCCCTGGGAGGAGCAGCCACTAAGTGGGATTCCGTCCCATCCAGAGAGCCAGGGACAAGCCCGGTGTCAGAAGTGGCATTCAGAGGGCGGCGGCGATGGGGTCTAGCGGGGGCAGGAGGCTCTGCTGGAAACAAGCAGGGAGGCGCATGCGGGATGCCAGCTTTGCACTCGAAGAACAGCTAACACGTTCATGATGCTTGAACTTTATTTCGAAGGACTACTTCCACTACTCTACAGAAAGTGCTCAGTAACGTTACTTAAGAAAACCTCTGCAAACTTTAGGGTGGGAATCAGACTCGGTGTATGTACCTTCAAAATACCACACAAACATGCCCCAGAAGGCACTTAACTTGGGGACTTCCTGACAGACAACGATAAGGCTTAATTCCACAAACCACGAGCCTTTGCCCCAAGCATAGAACTCTTCAACAAAATAACACACAACTCCTTTGAACCGTCTCAGACGGCTTTGCCTCTCTGCCGGAAGTCTGAGCGCCCCTCCCCACCCCAAGCCGGTGGGGGGTCTGCTGTAGATTCTCCATCCGGTCCACGCAGTCACAGGTAGAAGAGCGAGCAGGCAAGTTCCAGACTCGGCTCCTTATGAATACTCTGAGCCACCAGGAAGGTCAACTTGTGTGCATACTGGCACGGTGCTGGAACGCTGATTAAGCCCTGAGGAGGAAACGTGTTGACACTGATTAAGAGGACAACTTGCTCCGCACGGTGATTTTTTTCCTGAGCTGTTTTCGGTTTGCTTTCTTTTTTTAATTCTGTAATTTCACAGACGACAGGAGTACGCTTCTGGGGAAACACCACCAGCCTCGACCCACAAAAGGCAGCCTCCCTCGCCGGCACCGTGAGCTCCACAGGGACGGCGGGGGGCCACTCTAGCTTCACGGCGCTGGGAGCCGGGAGCCGTCGCGTGACTAGGCTGCGTCCCACGACCTCACACTTCGAGGGTCGGCGCACACTGTGGCCTTGGACTTGAGCGCAGCTCTCGGCCCACGCGGAGGACCGCAGAACAGAGCAGACCGCCAGGCACAACCTCCGAGTGGGCTTCCGGCTCACCAGCCCCACGGGAGCCCAGCCCCCGACTTCCTCCCCGGCGGGCGGAAGACGACGTGCGTAATCCAGTCCCCTGGACGCTAGAGCTATCCATCTCGCATCGTTCCTGCCGTTATCTCTATGACCGATTGGGTCCCCCCCCCGTGGACTCAGCCGTTCACGCCCGCCTTCCTCCTCTGAGAAAGGTCGAGGGACGCCAAGGCAAACGGCATGGTGACTCCTCGCGGGTCACGGCAACTCCTCGCGGGGACGCCCCGTTGCTGGAACTCCTGAGCGTCCACCCGCACAGGGAGACACGTCCACTCACCGGCCAGTTGTAGTACAGGTGGCACAGCTTGAACGTGAGTCTCTGCATGTGGTCGGGCTTCAGGCCGTTGCCGTCATAGACCACGTTGTAGTAGGTGGGACTCACGGTGCCCCGGCAGGCCGCCTGGCTGATCAGGTAGAAGTCGTACCTGAGGGGAAACAGGACGGCTGTGGTGGGGTGGGGGGTGGCAGCCGGGGCAGCCCCGAGCCCCGGGGAACGTGCGCTCAAAGGCGACGCTCGGCGCCACTTGCCATTTGGGACGCGTCGCCTCTGAGTCCACGACGGTGCCCAGCGGCGGGTTCTGCACAGAGCAGCTGGATTCCATGAAGAACCGGGGGACGCACCTCTTCTTGACGACCACCACCGACAGCTTGGGGCTTAGAATCAGAGAGGCAAAAGTGAAAAGAGGAAGTGAAACCAATCCAAAGGCAGCTTTTCACGTGTGTGTGTGCAGTTTTTAAAAGGAAATAAATAAAAATCCACTAGAAAAACACTGAAACACAGAGAAAATAAAAATTACCCACTATCCCCCATTACTAGAGAGACAGACAACGTCAGGCATACAAAAAATTAGAGATTATCCCCTCTGCAGCAAAGCGAGCTGAATATCAAGTCATTTGCCCTGCTTGTATCCTGTGAAGGTTGTGATAAGAGTGGTCATCAGGACAATGAACGTCCATAGCAATTCTGCAGAAAGGCTTTCCAGAATTATCGGTGGAGACAGGATTTTTTTTTTTGTCATGAGCAGCAGTCACCCTATTTTCACCCTCACTCTTCCTCTTGACTTTATTTCCAAGTAGCAAAGGAAGAGCCATGAGTTCCCCTTACTCCTCAAATCGCCCCTTCTGATCCGTGCGAAGCTCACGCCAGGGTGATGGACAGGTGGACCACACATACTCTGGCCAAATGCCAAACGCCCAAATGTTCAAGGACCCAGTAAAGCCAAGGTCAAATCTGAATATCTGCCATCATGGAAGGAACACCGGGGATGGAAGGACCTCTGTGAGATTGCACTGTGAGCATTTCAAATTTACTATGAACGCCCTTGACTCTGAAACTCTGAAAAGAGGACGTGACTATGCAAGAAAAGCAACTCCTCAGCACTGTCAGCTTACGCTTGCCTCCCTCAGTGGAATCCCTGTGACCCCCTAGTAGATGCGTTCGTCTGAGGGCAGCGGGGTATGAGGTATTTTGGCTCTCACAGCTCAGACGAAGCTGCAGGCGATACTGCCACCAGCTCCCAGGCTTTTCCTCCTCCATAACACTGGCTGACTGAGGTCAACACAGGCTCCTCTGTGCCAGGACGCTCACAGATGGAGCTCTGGGCCTATCTGGAATAAGATGCTTTCCAAAAAATTTCGGAAGCCAATTTGGCACTGTTCTCTCTCGTTTACCATTTTTAACATGCCTCATACTTGCCACTTCATGTGATCACCGATGAAAACTTTGTACTGACACACCAGAGCTAAAAAAGGCAACCATGGCGCAGGGAGCTTGGGGTTGAAGATGGCCTGATTTCCATCTGCAGCTCATGGTACTCAAAACGCTTTCGGAACCTTCCACAGACCGTGAGAGCACCACAGTGCATGAGAGTCAGAGGTTTTGGTTCTGCGTGTTGACTACGGCCTCGAGTTTGAAGCCACAGCTTGTGTCTGTCCATCGACACGTAGGAGGCAGCTTCACCGGCCAGGGGCCCTGCGCCAGGGGCCCTGCAGCTTCCTGCGGAATGTGTCAGCTGCTCCGAATGAAACCTTCCTTTCCCTAGGCGCCCTCGCCCAGGCCCCCAACACCCAAGTACCGGCCCCAGTACCCTCTACTTACTCTCAGGGAAATGCAGACAGCTCTACTGGTACGATGCAGGAACACAGCAAAACTTAATTGCATAAAAAGTAAGAATTATGCCAGCACGCCACGTGTGCTGGATGTCTGTTCTGGGGAGCGGGAGGAAAGGACGAGAACTGAGTACCTGGTCTTCGAGCCGGACTGTGTCACGCTGCTCAGCAGCTGCGGGACTTCATACTCCACAAGTGCTTTCAGCTGACCGTCCCCCACCCCATCACGGTACACGATGATGCGGGCGGGCAAGTCGTGATTGAGCTTATACCACTTGTTGAGGGCTCCTGCAGAATGGGGTGTCAGTAAGGAGAGAACGACCTGTCCGGTTCCCGCACAAAACAGCACTCCCACGTTGCTGCAACGCATCAACAGGTCTGCTCCTTCGGACCACTGTCGGGGCAACACCTAGTTTGGGTTCTATCTGCAGTCATATGAAAACTTGCAACTCTGGGGAGCATTCCTTCGTCTCTGCTGCCTAAGGAATCATGATGGCCTCTATGCCATAATTCATTCTTAAACCTGGCATGTCTCTTCAGTAAGACTTAATATTAAAGCAATACATTAAAATGTAATCCCTGCGATAGACACACAGATGCCTAAAACCAAATTAGTACTAATTTGGTGTCTTCAAGCCTTTAAATCCTCTCAGCAGATATAAATTGGGTAATGTTATGCCATTTTCTTTCCTAATGAGAATAAATATGAAAACAGAAAGAAATGACTTTGTTGTTCCTCTGAAAACACATGGCTTCACACTGACTCACTCAGCTGATTCCAATTCTCACGGAGGCTGTGAGCTCTGAAAACATTTCCGCCCACCCTAGCTATACATTCCCTCAAGAGCAGAGACCACACAGTAACTCCCACACCATGGGAACTTTTAAATAACTGCTTAAAAAAAACTTCTCCTGCTGAAAAATCTGACCTGGTTTTGAAGTGAGAGGAAAACAACAGAATGCAATAATTCTCTTCACGTATGTATGTACTGAACAATTACTTTGAAGAGGAAACTCACTTTGGTTGGACAGAAGATAATCATAACTATGTCTATTACCAACATGTATCCGCAAATTCACTTTTTATTAAAAAAATTTTGCAACTCCTCAAAGTTTACAGATGGAAAAATGCAGGCCAGGAGAGGGAAGGAGTCGCACAAGTCACACTGCGAGGGAATAGCAGAGCCAGACCTGGGCCAAGACTGAGGGGGGCTGGAAGCCCGGGCCCCGTCTTTCCATCACATCCCACTGTGAGCAGGACGCCTTCCTAAAACCTGCTGTCTCCCCACCCCCCTCCGCCCGACACGCCACCTCACCTGTCGTGTCCACCCTCCCCCTCAAGGCTTGACTCCTGCATCTGGACTTAACACTGCTCTGTCCTAACTTAGCTCCTCCCAACCTTCACCCTGCTTGCCAGGGACACCGGCAACCACAAACTGTCCTTCCTCCTGGCTTCATGTGAGCCACACACAAAGGTCAGCGCTAGGTGGCCTGCCGGTCTGAGTCGGCACACGGATTAGGGGATCTTCCGCTGGACGAAAGGTGATACACACAGACGTGGGAGTTGGCTTCCACCTAGCTGGCCTGCTGTGCGCATCGGACTTGGATCTGAAGGAGCAGTCCTTGGAGCCCTCCCACACGACGGCATATGAATTACCACTCATGAACACTTTTAAGCAATCCGCAACATCGGCTGTCGTTCTCTGGAGGATACAGCGGGAAAACCATCTAAAGCAAGCAAAGAGCAAACGCAACATTTCTACTACGAACTTGCACCAGAATTCAGAAAGATATGATGAGCAAAGGTCAGTGTCCATAACTCTGCATATGCCAAGTGTTCACAATTATACTGAAATGTTTCTCTTCCCAAAATGAGCTTATTGACTGAGAAACTAAAGCTCAGTGCCGGCAACAGACATATTTGGGTTCCAATCCAGGCCAGTATACTCGCCAGCTACGTAGGTCTGCCATGTGAACCTAAGTCTCGGTTTTCTATCCAGTACCAAGGAAGTTTCCAAGACAAAGGCAGCTACTACTAAATAGCGCCGCGGTAGAAATGGAATGCAAAATACTCAGCACAGTACCTGGTGTACATAAGACAGTGACAAACAGAGGCCACTGTCTTAGTATGACTGCAAAGGAGCTTATTAGTTTAGCAGTACATCTCCTTTGAAAGTATTCGGATTTCTCAGGCAAACTTCCATTTCTACAGGTGATCCTTTCAGACTTGAAATCCTAATTAACTCATCTAGATTTCAGAAGCGGTTCTCTTACTAAAGCCATCCATTAGCTAAAAGCTCTCGGACAATGAAGATCATGACTTTGTGGCAAGCATAGTCCTCCAAATATGTGTAACAGCAGTAACACAGCTGGGCTCCGTGGCATGTGCCTGCAGTCTCAGCCACTCAGGAGGCTGAGGTGGGAGGACAGCTGGAGCCCAGGGCAGCAACGTGGATGAACCTCGGGGCCTTGCATTAAGTAGGATAAGCCAGCCACAGAAAGACAAATGCTGCAGGATTACTTAGATGTGGAATCTTAAAAAATCAAGCTTACAGAAATACAGTAGAGGACAGCTAGCAGGGGTCAAGGAGAGGAGAGTAGGGAGAGATGTTGGTCAAAGGGTATAAACTTTCAGTTATAAAACAAGTAAGTTCTGGCCAGGTGTGGCCACTCATGCCTACACTCCCTGCAAAATGGGAGGCTGAGGCAGGAGGATCACCTGAGCCCAGGAGTTTGAGACCAACCCAGGAAATACAGCCAGACCTTGTCTCTATAAAAAAATAAACAAATTAGTTGGGTGTTGGGTGTGGTGGCGTGCACCTGTAGGCCCAGCTACTCAGCAGGCTGAGTCAGCAGGATCGCCTGAGGCCAGGAGATCGAGGCTACGGTGAGCCGTGATTGTGCCACTGCACTCCGGCCTGGGCGACAGAGTGAGA
Organism: Tarsius wallacei; assembly: GCA_963574415.1. NCBI lineage: Eukaryota > Metazoa > Chordata > Mammalia > Primates > Tarsiidae > Tarsius > Tarsius wallacei. The sequence continues at coordinate 3,084 of CAUYQG010246863.1, read as the reverse complement.
CCCTAACTAATAAATAAATAAATAAGTTCTGAACACCTAATCTACAGCACGCTGACTATGGTTAATAATAATAATGTACTATCACGCACTTGAAACGTGCTGAGAGAGATGATTTTAAGTATTCTCATCTCACACATAAAACACGGCAACTGTGAGGCGATGGATATGTTAATTTGCTTGATTGTGGTCATTACTCCACCACGTATACATACAGCAGATCCTACGCTTTAAACATATACAATTTTTATTTGCCCATTATACCACAGAAAAATTGGGGAAAAACTGAGACTGTTCTCCCATAAATGGTGATCATCTGAGGAAAAGCAGCCTAAGGTGGATCCCTACCTTCACCCCTTACATCAAAATACATTCCAGACATGCAGAGACAGAAGGGAGGACTTGGGTCAGTTTTGTTAGTGAAGAAGCGACATGCAGCAGGGAGCTACCGACAGGCCCTGAAACGCAGCTGCAGGCACGCAGGCACCACAGTCCCAAATGCAGGCCTGGCTACAGACTCAGGTCACACTGCTTAAGCCAGGAAGAAGACATTCTGCCAGCAGCTCCTGCAGCCTCAGAACCCACGGAAGCGATTCTAAGGACCGTAATTAATGGAATAGTGCGAGCCAACGTTTTGAGGCCTCAGCCCAATCTTGCCTCTGGCTTTAACGGCCGTGTGGACAACCACCACTTACAACGTCTGCGAGTTTTTAACAGTAAGGCCAGCAACAGCAAGCATGCATCGAGCATTTGCAACAAGGGGCGACGCCCTAAGCACTTTCTCTCACATAATTCCCAAAAATGCCTTGTGAAACAGACATCATTACTACATATCAGAGTAAAACACCGAGGGACAGCAAAGCTAAAAGGACCAGACCTTGGACACAGAATAAGTGGCAGATCAGGACACGCATTCAGGCCATCTGATTCCGAAGTTCAACTGCCTGACATGGTGCATGTGAAGCACCTAGTACGGTGCCAGTCAAGTGCAGACACTCCAAAATAAATAGACACACAAGAATTTCCTCACATCCGCCATCTGGGGAAGCTGACTGGAATACAGGGAATTGCTTCCCCAATGAGTGTATGAAAATCCATTTAATTGAGCCACACAGTACCCCAATATAATCGATCACATTTTATACGTAAGTATAATCCATGACCGCAGTGTTGGTGTCTAAAACAAGTTAACAACAGAACTCTTCCTTGCTGTTACATTCTCTGGTGAAACCACGGTTAACAGTCTGTCTCAGCGAAGAACACATTCAGGTGGCTTTACGGTACCTGGTGATTCCGGGGTTGACACTGGCCACAAATCCAACCACCATCACTTCCTTGCTGAGCGCGTCTTTACACACGTCGATTCCAACCACCATCAGGGACTTCAACTGTCAAATTGAATTTATCACGATTCAATGGGAGGAGGTGCCACTTCCCCAAACAACGACTTACCACAAAGTTTCTTAAAAAACTGTCTCTGGTCGCCAAGTTATATGACTTAAGCTGTATGTCAAGAGACCAAGACCCAGACGGCCAGAAGCCAGACAGACTGAAAGACGGCAGGAAGGACGCGGTCTATCCTTGTCATCAGAGACTCACCACAGTCCCCAACAGCCATCATCCTTTGCAGGGAGCCAAGGGGCACCCGCGGCTAGAGATACTGGGAATGCGGCCAGCCACGTGTCCCTTGTCTGCGGTCGGGAGGCCTCCCCGGTGCTCAGATCGCTAAGGATCCTTACTTGCCTGGGCAGCTCTGGGGATGGGGGTGGGGTGCAGCCAGAGGTAACCACGTGTCCCCTCCGTGTTACGTGTTCTGGTTATGGACATGTAAGGGAATGGACCGCACCCCTCATTCCTCACTCTCCTCGCTTCCTCCCACGGTGGCCACGGTTCAGGAAAGAGAAGAGGGCGCTCATTCTAAGCTTCCACCCCAGTTTGGAGGTTCAGATCACACGCTCCGGGAAGGCCCCCTCCGGGGTGCAAGGCTACCCGGAAGGCCAGCGCCCTGCTGAGAGCAGGTTCGGGCCATGAAACACAGCTGGGAGGATCCAGATCAAGTCCCTCCAAAACCGTGGGAACTCGACTCTCTCGTGAAATGCTCTCAGCAGCTGAACACAGCTCCTTGAAAAGGCTGCCCACATGGCATCTTCCTCTGCATGGCAGCGGGGGCTGGTGTCACGCCAGAACCCAGGGCAGGGGCTCAACGGACAAACCAAGGACTCTCCTGCTCTGGCTCACTTTTTAAAGTTAACTGACGATGACAGGGAGAGCGCGGCCGGTCCTCACCGGAATCTCCACCGCCCACAGCTCGCCTCCCAGCTTGCAGGCCACCTGCTGGGCGACCCTGGTGGCCAGGCTCATCATCATGCCCTGCTTGTGCAAAGTGCGGGCAAGCACACACTGGCTTGGGATGGGGCAGTCCCAGCTCAAGTACTTCTTGATGGAATCGTAGTAGTTCTTCTGATTGGAAGGCAGAACACACATCACCTAGAAACAAACACAAGCAGAAGGACTGACACATCAGCTCGCATCTGTCAAGAACTCGCTTATCAGAAAAGGCAAATACACGGACTGGGCAAACACATCTGTTGCCACTAAGTTCCCAAAAAGCAGGTAATAGAGAGAAGACAGGTAGAAAAAAGCTAGGCAGGCAGACAGGATGGTGCTCCAGTAACAATGCAGCAAACTTCCTGCAGGCCTCTCAGGCTGATACACTCCCCGTGGTAAGCAAGCGCCCTGGAAGCCTCTCAAGCTGGGCTTAGTACTGACCAATCAAAACAGCCAGTACCAACCAATCAGCTCACAGCTAGTGCTAGCCAACCGACTCAGTCCTAGGGCTATAAAAGCACCGGTTCAGCTCCAAATCGGCAACCCCTCTGGGTCCCCTCCCACTGTGGGAGCTTTTCTGTCCTCTCAATAAATCCTGCTTTCTCACTCTCCGGCTGTCTGTGTCCCTCATTCTTCCTGGGCACAAGACAAGAACCTGGACCTGTAGGGCTGCAAAGGTCATCAGAGTCAAAGGGCTGTGTACTCCAGAGGCTGGCCTGCCAGCCGAGGGAGCTGGCCAAACCAGGAGAGCTGCTAGAA